>JAQBSW010002197.1:0-108605 GCA_029291075.1 Eudiplozoon nipponicum
AACCCGTGAAACGCCAACAACATTGCAGGATGTTTTGTAGTTATTGTAATAGGTTTTGCGGGGTAGCTGTCTATTTAGTAAAATTATCCCATTCCTACATTTCCATGGTGGCTATTATTACCACCCGTAAACATGGCATATTCCAGTGAATGCCTCACTGGTCTTATAAAGGGCACCAACGGTATTGCTTACTACTTTGAAACGTTAAGCAGTGCTCGAACTAGAGTGTTACAAAATCAAAAAAGTATAAAATGGAAACTTTATGATTTATTATTATATTGTAACGACTCAGATCAATTCGCCGACGTATTGCCTAAATTAAATTCATATTTTATTACGCGGTACCAATTAAAACAAGCAAAATTTGCCGTTAACCAATAGCGTGCGAATATGCGTTTGAACAAGTATATAAGCACGGTGCATATACCATGCATCATCACACACTTGGCATTTCCATCCTGTGCGCTACGCGTGATTGCTGTCGCTCTCTCTACTTGACCGTTTACCTACTCAGACTTCTGGTCTTGCTTTTATCACACTGTGTCATCTAGTCACTTGTACTTCTGTCATACTGCACATCTAGTCATACGTGATCGATTATTTATGAAAAGGACTTTTCTATTAAGGTGTGGCCGCAGATCTTCAACAAGACTATTCTGAACATCCACACAGCTACTTAACTCTCTGATTTCGACAACTCTACTTATTCCGGTGCATCCACTCAAAGGAACACCAGCCAATCAACCAGAGCCGGCCTCATGTGTCTAGAAGTAATTCTTGTTTTCTTAGAGGAGGTTTTCTGTTGTTCAAATATTTTCTCTCTTACGTACAAACTGTGCCAAACTGTGGAAGCAGATTTATTTCTGATTTTGTGAAAACAGATTTCGTCAGTTTCTGTGGTTAAATTGCTCAAAACTGTTTACGTTCGTGTCAAACTGTGGAAGCAGATTTTGATTCTGATTTTGTGGAAGCAGACTTGATTCTGATTTTATAAATGCTCATTTTGTCAATTTTCTTTAAAATTTTTTACGTTCGTTTCAAACTGAGGAAACAGATTTTGTTTTTAATTTTGTGGAAGCAGATTTTGCCAGTTTTCTTTGGTTCATGTCAAACTGTGGAAGCAGATTTTGGTAAGCGCTTAGATAATAGTTTGTAATTATTACAGCGCACGTGTGTTTTAAATATTTTTCTATATATATTTGAGTCCTTTTTTGCATTTTAATTTCCTGTAAGTCACTTCCAAATATGAAAACTTTCAATTCGACGCTAACTTAGTGTCGCTCTGCCAGTCTAAGATCTGAAGACGGTAGGCTATCCACTTTGGGGAGGTGTATTGCACATTTGAGTAAAATTTTTGAAAGAATCGTCATCGAAAGGACACATGCTAATAAAACCACGTATCAACACCGTCTAAATCAGAATAAACGATAGTAGAGACTACTTCGGTTATTATGTCGATATTCTCAGAAAGGTTGGTACTTCAATCACGAAAAGTATTTTAGAAATTGTCAAAATTGTCTGCATTATTTTGACAACATACCAAACGGATGCCAGTTTCTTTCTTATATGACCACAATCAACAATAAAACAGTTTCTGTTCCTCACGTACAAATTTTCAAACATCTATAGCTGCAGTTTACGTTAACTTCTTCCGTCCACGCAGAATATGACACATAGACAGGAATTACTCCGTCAAGCCATTAACTCGTTATCAAATGCTACAATGCTAATGAATCTAGATTTCCAACGACCATATTTACTCACAACAGATTCTTCTCAGTTTGCTATTTGGACAACTTTAGAACAAGAGATCTACAGATTTCGGAAACCTATCAATTTTTACTCGCGTACTCTTCGACCAGTAGAAACAAGATACGACGCGGTTCGTCACTTCATCAGCATGATTGGCAGAAGCAGATATGTTGTAATTACAGATCATGTATCATTAATTAACGTAAATCGAAACGCGACTACAACTGTCCCCAAGTACTCTTCTAGAGTAGGAAGACAGCTCTCTCATTTGAGCGAATAGCAATTCGACATCCATCATGTCAAGGGCAAAAAAACTTCATTGCAACCGCACTTTTCAGACCAAGCATCACGCTACAACCACCTTCGCCTTCGCCAATTACGGTCAAATCCGTAACTCTCACGGAACCTGCACTAACACCCTCCCTCCTGCAAACAGAACGGCGCGGTGACATTCACATTCAAAGAGCAATAGTCTGTGACCCCCACCAAATTGGTATATCGTCTTTGGGAAGGTTAATCCATTGTTTACTTCAAGAGTACGCCGCCCAACAAACCAGTTCTGCCGAACAGCCTTCAGAAAAAGGTTTTCTACTCAATTCATTCAATTTCTTATCCAGAAAGCAAGGCGACTGTTAGACTTCTTACATGTCCTTTCAAGGGTTTCAGGCTCAAGCAGAACGCTAAACGATGTGCCTTCGAGTGTGCCATTTTCCAAGAAAACAATATCACACACTACACTCGTTCTATGTTGCAACATTTCCCAACTACTTCACGCATAGCCATCGTCCACATCGGCATAATTCATCTGACAAGGTTTCATGGTCTTAGAAACATTTAAACTATGATTGGTAGATTTACATGATGGCCTGCCACTTTACCTCTTGTCACCATTTCTGCAGACGAAGTCACTAATAACTTTATCTCTTCATGCATATCCCAATATGATGTTCCCAAACAGTTCGTTATTGATAGAGGCACTTGCTTCTCATCGAATCGTTTCAAAACAACCTTGCAGTACATGGAATGCTCCTTACACCAGACGACTGGCAACCATCCCCAATCTAACGGTATGGTAGAAAGAATGCATTGGGAACTCAAAGTAGCTTTGGCATCCTCGTCCATTAATCGCAACTGAGTCAATGAATTACATTCAGTCTAACTTGCTATGCGTTAATGTACAAGTGAATCTATTAAAACGTCTGCGTCACAACTCTTTATGACATGGACATACGACTTCCTAGTCAGCTTCCACGTCTACTACTAGTTTGACTCACAAGTCTAAGCTTCATGCCTTTGTCTTCATTACGGTAACATGTCTGAACAGCAGCCGAGACATAATCCTCTTCCAGTCTTCATTCACCCGCAGCTCTGCTGTTGCACCACAACAAACAAAGTATCGCGGTCCTTACAGGATTTTACAGAGACAGCCGAAATGCTTCATTATTATTCAAGGTGCGACAGCTACATAGACAGGTTGAAACCGTTTATCGAACCGCCAGTTCCTGGCAGTAAACAACCTTCTACACGCGCCTCAGTCTCTATCTGTCTACCACCCAACAATAGATTGCTTTGTATACCGCACAACTGATAATATTTTACATTAATTTTTCGTTATTCTACGTATCAAATGTTTAACTTTTTACGCATCATTTCCCCCATGTCACGCGATGTGACTTCATTGGATCCACCTGATTCATTTACATTTTTACGCCACGGCTCTCAAAACCTCACACTAATCTATTTGGTTTTACGCGGTATGACAGGCCACTACAGCTAGCAATTTGTGTAGCAATTCCGATTGGTTATTTGGTATCATATCATTGGTGAAACAATTAACAAGCATGCACCAGCTTAGCATTTACTGTGCTTTTTATTAGATATGAGCTGAATAATAACCAGTTGCTTCACTGGGTTCGAACTCTGTCCTACATTACCTATCAAGCCTCGCAGAGAGGAATTTTTTCTTTTTTCAGAGAGGAAAGTGATGTAACAGCTCAAATCAATTCGCCGACATATTGCCTTAATGAATTTCAACTTTTATTACAAGGTACCAATTAAAACAAGCTAAACATGCCGTTAACAAATAGCGTGTGACCTTGTGTTTGCACAAGTATACAAGCACGGTGTTCTTACCATGTATCATCAAACACTTTATATTTCCGTTCTGTGCGCTACGCGTGATCGCTCTCTCTCTCTCTCCATTTGACTGTTTACCAACACAGATATCTGGAATTGCGTTTATCACATTGTGCCACCTAGTCACTCGACTTCAGTGACACCGATCTCCTTGGTACTGCACAATTAGACATACGTCATCGATTATCTATTAATCGGACTTCTACGCGTGCCAGCCACCACAGTTTTGCCACAGATCTTCAACAAGAAAATTCTGAGCCTTCATACAGATACTAACCTCTCTGCTTTCGACAACTCTACTTATCACGCTGCATCCACTCGAAGAAACAGCAGCAACGCTACCAAACCTTCTCGCATTTTCTGGGATCAAAGTTTCGGCTCTAATAAGAGCCACCCACAGTAATTGTCATTATATACGGTCTGTTAATTATTTTGTAATACCGCAAAGTATTTCCTTGCAATCGATGCGTTTAAAATATTATCCGGTTTTTAATTATTTTTTAAAGTATTTGCTTAAAAATTGCGAAAATATGAAACAAAGACTTGATTTTACTCTAATGATAATGGTATGACACCTGGTTGAAGTTGGCATTGGCATTATGTCCGATGATCTTCTTGATGATGATGAAGATGACAGGATGTCTGTCGTTTCCTTTGAGGGTGATGTTAAATTGGCAGAGGATTGTGGGGAAAAGACTCATCAACCTGACACTAGTTTAAGCGATGAACAAGATGTAATTTTGCATATTCTTACTATAGTCTTGCATAATATGCTTTGAACCGTGGACATCCTCAGGAAACCATAGAGTCTGTTGTTTAAAATGTGGTCATCTATTTGGCTATGAGTAATTTTTTCCTTGTTTACGTTTAGTTGTATTTTCAAGTGGCTACCTTCTCAGAATAAACCCGGCAAGTGTCCCCAATGCAATGCAAAGGCAACTAGACAAGATATAAGAAGACTATACGCACGAAACCTTAAGGTAATTAATGGCCCGAAGGTTTAGTATCTATAATTTTGACCTTGGATACTTAAGCTTTATTTTTTCCTATTAAGCAACAAAGGCCATCTGGCCAGACTATTGAAAAGATCGTAACCAAAATCCAAAAGTAGGATTATATCTTGTTGGGTGAAACTCGCTATTACTTATCGACAATCATAACGGACGGGTTAGAACAAATTTCGCAAGAAAAGTGCATTTTCTAGCGTTATAATACAGCCTCGTGAAGAAAAAATGAAGTTCTTATATCTATCAAAACTACTAGAATTAAAGTATGAGAAGAATCTAGATATCAATTCTTTCTGCACGATTTGATGACTTCAGTTGTGCGCATTGCTCTAACAATGCCCTTCAGCGAGGTAAGCGCCATCGGCTTTGGTAGAAAGCGAAGAGGAGGTGGCTCAATACGGCACATAATTAGACATAGGCAATGCTCATGAGGATGATTGTTGGTGATGTTTAAAGTCACTAGTGTGGCGCCTAAGGTAGAGACAAATCAAAAAGTAACGTAACGTCGCGAAAACCTATGAAGGACTAGAAATATTCACATATTTTTATGAAAAATAGGGCATATGCTATTTGATTATGAATTTTATGCTCCATATTAGATTACAATAAAAATTTAAGTCGAAAACGCATTTTAACATGCTTATGAAAAAAAGTATATAAGCGTGTAAAATAATATCTGTTTATGTCTAAACTAGAAGTATATCTGTTCTTGTTAGAGCAGCAAAATAACTTTTCACGCTCTACAGTAATGAACTTTGGCGTCGACTAAGTAAAATGAACATTGATTCAAATAAGACAGCACTATGTATGTATAGGAAGATTTTTCAGCTGATTTGAAGAAGATCTTGTCATTCGCTAGAGTAATTGTCTCCAACATTGACAATATAATATGAGCAATCACTTCATTTAACAAAATGCAAATCGAGATGAAATATCCTTAGATTTATCGATGATTTTCGAACTATTTATGTATTCAAGTATGTATTAGGTGTTGCGAATCTAGTAACAAATTAGTTCAGTTGTGACCAGAAGGATAAACCAAAGGCAGCATGAACGGAAAGTATCATCTTATGCACATTCGTTTCGTGCTTACTGGCGACTCATCAGTAGGAGCCGGTATTACGCCATTTAACCACTATATATTTTGGTCAAGAATGTTGGATAATAGGACGGTACCATCTTCTAGACGAATGTGTAATACTGCACTAGTTAAGCTAACATCATCTAAAGTCAACGACAATGCGACTTCAACGCTAACTCACACTATATAATATATATGACGATTCTTGAGGACCTTGCTGCACTATGGCTCCTGATGAGTCGCCAGTAAGCACGAAGCGAATGTGCATGAGATTATACTTTCCGTTCATGCTGCCTTTCATGCTTGCCTTTGGCTTATCCTTCTGGTCACAACTGAACTAATTTGTTACTAGGTTCGCAACACCTAATACATACTTGCATATATATTAGTTCTCCGCAACAAGCAGTATTTAACTGTTATATATTGAATTGAATGATGTCATGCTTACCGCGAAATGTGATAACTGATATCGATCAAGTCCAAAGTGTACGGATTTACTGGAGTAACAGGTGTTCAGAAATTGTTGTAATTCTCAATTTCGGTGGACTATAGCATAAATTGATATCCATCATGTTGGTATCATGCTCCGACTCGGAAACCATAGTGTTAGTACCATGTACCATTTCTGTACAATAATGTTGGTATCGGTTACTAACACAATAGCCATAGTGTTAGTATTCTTTACAGACTCGGTATATATATTATATAATGTGAGTTAGCGTTGAAGTCGCATTGTCGTAGACTATATGATGTTAGGTTCACTAGTGCAGTATTACACATTCGTCTAGGAGATTGTACCGTCCTATTATCCCACATTCTTGATCAAAATATATAGTGGTTAAAGGGCGTAATACCGGCTTCTACTGATGAGTCGCCAGTAAGCACGAAACGAATGTGCATGAGATAATACTTTCCGTTCATGCTGCCTTTGGTTTATCCTTCTGGTCACAACTGAACTAATTTGTTACTAGGTTCAGAACACCTAATACATACTTTCATATATATTAGTTCGCCGCAACAAACAATATTTAACTATTTATGTATTCTTTGTACCTTCTAATCATAATTGATGACAAAAAATAATAATGATTAATTTTTTGGTAACAAAGGCCATCTTGCACGACAATTGAAAAGGTCCCAATACAATTCCAAACTGGATATTTATGGTTGAGTGAAATAGTGCTTAGTAAAGCTATTTATTGATAATAATGACGATGGAACTGTTAGAAGTTGAGAGTGAAAGTGCTTTCAATAACTTCGTGTTTTTGATGAAGAGAGATAAATTTACATTGACTATCATCATCATGCCCAGCCATACAAATGTCAAAGTGACTGTTTCACTTCCATACAATCATGATAAGTGAAAAAATATAAATAACAACAGAAGTAATATTTTAGACAAATTATTAGTGAGATTTATGAGAGAGAAAGACTACATAGTTAATGAGTCAATTTATCGGAATAACTCACAGAAATGAGGCAAACTAAACCTCCACAAAACTATTATGGCCAAGTTATCGTTAGGGCAAGGCAACATCAGCAATACTGCTTCCTTGCGGCTTTCATTGTATCAGATCATGAACAAACCAAACCTCGCAGCTAACTTGGCCCTATTAAGAAAAGTTTACGAAGATGATTCTACTTGACATCTGCAACAAGATCGCCACTGAGCTCGATTCACTGCCGTATCGCTAGGGGTTTCTAACCGAGAACTATGACGCGAACGTGGACCCCATCCCAGCAGATGAGTGGGCCCTATACTAACCGATTTGGATGTAAGTGACTTTAGCTGTTTCTGCCATGTCAAAATGTGCCCACCTTGTTTCTTACGCCAATCTGGTGCTGGATGAAAGAACAAAGCTCTTATTTGTTTACTAACGAGGAGAACTTATTGGTAGATAACAAAAACACGCTTACGGATGTTAGCGTTAGTCATTTGTTGTTGGTAACCAAAATGTGCTATTCTTCTCAAACAACGATAGTCGAATGCTTATAAGCGTCTAAAATCATCAACTTTAAGAGGCCAAGTTTCATTAGCGTATAGTAAAGTAAGATTGCGCGTACAGATGCATTGCAAACACGACATTTAAGGCAAAGTGAAATATTCGTATTTCTACATAAATGACGACGGTTCGAGAAAGCTACTCTAGCGGAAATATTGCCTAAGTTATTGATAGGGCTCCCGAGATATGTAAACCTGTCGACTATTTCTAGATCTTTCTTCTGCAGTCGCAGCGTTGGAGTGGTGGGTGTTCCTGTAAAATTATCTTACATTTAGAATGTGCGAATTTCATACTGAAAGACGGAACAACGTCTGCTAATCTATTCAAGGTGGCCTGGGCAGCATCTTGATTATCGATTAATAGTACGATATCGTCTGCATAGTCGAGATCGACTAGTTTGCTGCCCAGGAGAACTGCAATACGTGCATCCTGAATGTGTGTAATTATGTTATTCATATTAGCATTGATTAAAAAATTAAACAAAAATAGGGGAAGTGGACAACCTTCACGAACACCACTGCTGGTTGGAAAATGTGCGTTAATTCGTTGTAGACCTTAACGCGACTAGAAGTATTTGCGTAGAGATCGCTTATAATTTTAATAAATTTTGTGGGTACCACTGTTCGACCAAATATGTAATAAAATATTGCGATCCACCGAGTCAAATGCATCAATAAAGTATAGAAAGACGGCTATTGTGGGACGGTGATATAAATGTCTGTTTATGAACTTGCCTTAACGTTAAAATATTATCTATACAACTTCGTCATGAGCGGAATGCGACCTGCTCTTCTCTAGTATGTGATTCCCATGAAGCGCTAAGACGACGTAGGATTGTCGAAGAAAATAACCAAGATACGACTGGAGTCAAGCTTATACCACGATGGTTATCGAACAAATTACGATTCCCTTTCTTGAAGAAAGGAACGATGGTCGACTCATTCCAATGAAGTGGTACGGTTTCCTCATTCCATATAGTATGAGAAAGTTTGATCAACGCTCTCTAAATTATATCGCCACCACCCCTAAATAATCCTGGAAGCAAATCATAGGGACCTGCGGCTTTGCGGCGTTTGAGAGATCGGATTGCATCGCGTACTTTAACTCTGTTGGTTCTTCGAGACTAATATTCCACACTGTCGATGCAGGCTGCTTTCGGGAATAGGAACTGAAGCGGGTGCTCAAGAAAATTAATCTTTGAAGTGTTCTGCCAACCTATTAAGACGACTTGATTTATCGGTTATTAAATGGTTGTTACTATCATTTATAGTTTCACTAACTTTTAATTTTCTTGGACCTGTTGCGCGGATAAGTTGGAACAAACAGCGACCATTACCTGACGAGAAAGCTACATCCATTTCTTCAGCCTTTCTGGTCAAAAAGGTTTCGAAATCGACTTTTAGACTGCGCTTAAGTTGGCGTCTTATATTGCGACGAGTATTATTATGAGCCGAGGCAGGTGGAATTTGGCGCCTTGTTTCGAGTATCTCCATAACTTTTACAAAGAGCCAACGATTATTTCTACGGGGGCCTGCAATGCCACATACAGTAGTACCTGCATTGTGCACAGTGGAACTTATCTTGGACCAAATTTAATTAGGATTTTCGCTATCAAGACTAGTTAGCTTAAATTTTAAAATATCATATTTTTGTCAGAAGAACGGTTGTTCGAGTTTGCCCATATCGATTTGGGATTTATTTTCCCGGAAAATTTTAATGCGAATCTACAACGGATAAGTGCATGGTCCGAGTCGAAATAAGTGTTTCAAAAAAGAATAACCATCCTTGATGCAACCACGCCATTTATAAATAATTTATACATGATCTATTTAAGTCCACCGTTGTCCTGGTGCTCGAGGACGCCATGTAGCGCAACTTCTAATACTACTTCTGATGTTTGTAGTACTTAAATATAATCTATGTTCCGCGCAGCTATCCAAAAGTCGTTCACCATTATCGTTGCGCGTCGAGCTTAAAGTGTATCTTCCACCTAAATGAAATTCTGCGATAAGCTCCCAAATTGAGCATTCATGTCACCCATAACCAAGACTATATCTTAACTTCGTGCTCTACTTATTAAGGAGCTTAGTTCGGAGTAAAAAGCGTCCTTGTTTTCATCTGGTCTGCAATCTGTAGGACCATATGCAGATACTACGAAGAGGCAACGTTGCTAACAGTGTTTTCAATGATTGTAGTAGATGTAATTAAACGTGCCGCACACAGTAGACTAGTTAAGGGGATACAATCAATTAAGCAAGGTTCGACTCATGTGCTAATGTCAATACCAATGCCCCATTTACCGGCTTGAGAGAACTACGTTTAACCAGATGTTCGAAGCGAGTAACCGGCAGTTATGGATGGCGCAGCCAGTTCTGTAATGCACGTAAGATCCTGTATTCTGGTTTCAGATACGCAACTTACGTCGATTTCTAATTTATTCAACGTAAGTGCAAGAGCTTCTTGTTGTCCAAGTTGTTTTAATGTTTGCACATTGACAGAGATAGAATCGACTGGAATAAGGCTTGTGAAGAGTCTGGATATCAATAGCATGTGCTGAATTTGCTGTCTTCAGTTGCAAGAATATGAAACTATTGGAGGACAATGAAAAACGAGCATTAGGCATTGACGGTCAGATTTCTCCGTCGTAATTTTTGAGTTTCCGTTACGTAGCTGAAATAGAATGTAGAGATTTAGTGGAGAAATTATAGCTAATCAATAGGTAATTGTAAGCAGTAAATAGTGAATATAGGGATTACCATTTGTGATGTTAAGAGTCTCGAGCGAGGCGCCAAATGTGGTGACTAAGCAGGAAAACTTCACATTCCGAAACTTGTGGAGACTTGATAAATATAACGGTAAAAAAGATTATTACGGGTGCAGAAGGGACAAGTTGCGCTTTCAGTCAGTGCTCTCACAGAAGAATTTGTTAAAGAAGTGCAGATTAACCAATTTCTTAAACTCATACTTGTGTAAGAGTTCAGTTTCCGTAGGTAGTGCTTGTGGCTTTGGAAAAGAAGTTTTGTTAACTATATTTTGAGTATAGTTGGGTTGAATGGAAGTGTTGCAATTTATCATGACAGATGGCTGACTACGATGAACGAAAATCGATAGCGAAGGGCATGTCGAGTCCTTATGAACGAAGGAGAGGACTCTTAAATGTCAACTGAACCATATTTTTTATATGACAGGCGTTCACGATAGTTCCGGCCATAAGAGAAAACACGCACCTGAAATCGAAGAGATCTTCTCAGTGGCATAGGAGGAGGCTAAGGTGAGAGGAAAATAAAATTCGTTAGCATATGAGACAAAAGGTAAAGCGTAACTCTTTACTAAAGTGAGTTGCAGAGTAGAATTTTGTGTTGTGAAGCAGATCAAACGGGTCAAAATCATATCAGAATATTCCTGTGTTGTTTAGTAGTATTCACTAGATTAAGTTCTGTTCTCGTGTTGATGCGAAAAAGGAAGCTTTAATTGGTGCTCTTGTGTGATATTGTCGAGCTAGATCAATTGTGCATGGAAATTTAAAAAGTATCTGGATGCTGGTTGAATGTACGATTTGACAATAGGTTGTATAGTGCAATGGGTTTTTAGTGTGCAAACACGTTTGTAATAAGTTGTATAGATGGATAGGGTAAAATTTTAAATCACATATTCTGGTTTCTGAGGAATTGAAGTTTGAATGAATCCTAAATGTATAAGGGTAAAGTTGTGTAGTACGCTTATACAATGCTACTAAAGACATTTCTGTAATTTTTAGCCATAGCATCTGAAAGCTATATTGAGTGGTATCTTCTGATTAAGACAAATTTAGGAAGGCGCGCAGTGAAAAGTAAGCCTGAAGTCCTAATTTATTATTGTCCGTTGGATTCCAAATAATGGTTGTGCGTTCGAGAATAAACATGATTACTGCTGTCTTAGTTTGCTTCAGTATCAGGTTTGTAAGAAACTTGGCTTTGAGTATGATGGTAGTAGTGTGCTGTTTATGATATAATTTATTTGTAAGCATTATTCATTTATGTCTTATAATGCAATTAAAAAAATATTTCTATTATATGTAGCATGGTGTCTTTGAGTAGCATATGCTTACCGAATTTTAAATAGGCTGTTGATCTTAAGTGAGGTTTTGGCGTATGCAGTGGATGTCTGGAGGTCTTTGAGGATATTTTATACCGATTGTGCCTTACTTATTGGCGTTTTTATAATGGAGAACGTCTTATTTAGTTTAATGACACTAAAAATTCATTATGAACTACAGTCACAAAATATAATATTTGAAATGCGTAATATATAATTGAATTTTATACTGACTTTGTTATTGAACCAGATGATCTTTGGTGCCAAATCAAAAAGTATTCATTTCATAGAATTTATAGTCAAATGAATTTTATTGATCAACATCTCTATAAAATATAACTGTAAATAAACTTCCAACAATTGTTTGTACAACTCGAAAGTTTATACACTTAATGTCACGTTTAGACCTTATAACATATATCCCTTCGAGCAAATTTCCAATTGATAACTTCATAATCAAACAAGATCAACGGTAATCCATGATAGACAATATCTTCAAAAACAAGTTGATGCAAACATTTCCTTATTTTTGCATTTATTTACTTTTAGCGAAAAACAATATATACCAATTAAATACTGTTTGTTGCGAAGAACTAATATATATGCAAGTATGTATTAGGTTTTGCGAACCTAGTAACAAATTAGTTCAGTTGTGACCAGAAGGATAAACCAAAGGCAGCATGAACGGAAAGTATAATCTCATGCACATTCGTTTCGTGCTTACTGGCGACTCATCAGTAGGAAACCATAGTGTTAGTATTCGGTACTCATCGATTTCAAAAAAGGTATCAGTTACTAACACAATAGCCATAGTGTTAGTATTCTTTACAGACTCGGTATATATATTATATAGTGTGAGTTAGCATTGAAGTCGCATTGTCGTTGACTTTAGATTATGTTAGCTTCACTATTACAGGTTTACACATTCGTCTAGGAGATTGTACCGTCCTATTATTCCACATTTTTCTCAAATATATAGTGGTTACAAGTGACAATACCGGCTCCTACTGATGAGTCCTTAGTAAGCATGAAACGAATATTACATATGTCTCCTTTCATACACGCTCAGTTTATATCTTTCTGTGGTTTTGAAAGACAATTCTGTTATAAGTTCCTAAAATATCACATAACTGCCGATATTCTATAATAATAGATACAAGAACACATGTATTTCCTCCATTTTATCCTTATAACATCCGTAAAAGAGTAAAAATTAAGGAGCTATTTTTCATTAATAAAAGGTAATTTATTATCACCATTCTCGTGTTTTGTAGTCTCTAAGTCAATAACTAAAAACACTTCGAACAGGCGTTCTCTACAAAATCTTTTAAACGATCGCACATTAGGCGGTGTGTCTCTGATTGAGGTCTGTAACACATCGTATATTATAAAAATCTTGTTAAATAGAAGCTGTGTATCAGCTAATTTACACACTATAGATGGAGTTTTTGCCGACCAAATTGAACCGGCATCCTTTTATATTTTTGTGCTACGGTTTCATATACACTTATGACTACTGGTCCAATTGCAACATTTTTATACAGAAACAACCTACGAAATTTTGAAGTTTTCGTAAAGTAAAATTGATGTCTGTAAATGTTAGAAGCCTACTTTGTTTAATTATTATTCTCTGGCAAGCCTCAACTAAACCTGTTAAACCCTTTTAGATTTTATGCCGAGGCAGCACATTTGAGGATTAGTCGAATCCATATTAAACAAGCAATCATTGCCCCAATAACCTGAAGGTAATAAGGGTAATTCTTTAAATCATGTTTACGAGCTTGAAGTAAACGTACAACATAACAAAACTACCGCCAGTCACAATTGACAAAAATCTGTTTGTTAGCATATATCTAAAAAACTGCGGAGAAAAATTGTTGAATTAATAAAAATTTAAAAAGTATATGATTAGTCGAGATGTAGAGAACAACTATGTTTTCCGTTGAAAACTAATTTTTCCATAAATAGAATACCTCCCTGGAAACGAAACTGAAGACGAAAGCGTTTCTGTGGTCTCACGCATATATAATAATGCTATTTTAATAACATAAAGGTAAATTGGAAACTAAAGGCTTACGCGTGCTGAATAATAAAATTTAACTGCTATACTATAACAGTGCCACTCTAAAATATATAGCTTAACTGTCTTCCTGAAAAATTAGTAGTGGTGAGGTCGAAATCGAAAAGAATGTTTTGTTTTATGTATTCTGGTTGTAAATTATTTCAGCAGGTAGTTATGGGCAAAGGTGTAATTTCAACAAGTGAGACGATTGTCGATGATAATTGAAGCATCTTTATGTGTCAGAGAAACTGGGTGTGTTATTATATGGGAAAAACCAATTTTGTTCTTGACACGGTGTACCTAATCAACCTGCGTCATCATGTAAGTTTGCCGGGAAGCTACAAAAGAAAACAAACGGTTTATCAATGGAAATAATATAAGAGTTGAATGAAAAGGAGACGGGTGGTTGAACTTGCCTTAAGCGGGCGCATAAATGAAACACTCCAGGATCAAGCAGGTCATAACGTATTTATTCTCATTAATGCTGGAGAAATGAAATTAATTACCCATGGTAACGACAGGATAGATTAAGTGATAGGAAAGAACTTATTACGATTTCAGCAATGGATATTTTGGTGGTTCAGCAGGCGTTGACAAATGCAATATTGGCTCGGTCTGGATGTGAGAAGCCAGTTTCGAAATTGTGCAAGAGTTTCACTGCAGTTATTGTACTTTTTGCGTTTAGTTAATGACGCTTTTTCGAAAAGGATTCAGCACGATCGTTGCTGCTGTTATTGATATTGCATACGCGGTGGCGAAGCAAATAACCGTCCGCTAAGAACTCATGATTAATCATCGTTGAAATGAGAGCCAGAACCAAAATGATGGTCGGCATTGGTGTTACATGGAAGCAAATATAACGTTATGATTTACGTTCTTTGCATGACTTGAAAAATAAAAGCAGCTTAACCCCGATGGTTGGTATTTTTTATACTGGAAGATAACAGCCCGTTCTTCTTTGCGTTCCCTTGATGACTATGTTGGAAAGAAATGCTTCAATACACTGATGGTTGGTATTGGTAAAGAGTACGCGTCGGCGAAGCTAATAATTATGCACAAAGTTGTGATATGATGAAATTTCGTGAAAAGAAATCTGCAGTGCATTGGTCATTAACGCTAAATGCTCGGCGACTGATAACGGCGGGTGAAATTACGGTCAATGATGATGGTTAATGAGTGTCAACGGAAGTGAGCTGTGATTTAGTACTGGCTGTACACTATGGCGTACTAATCTTCTTTGCCAACGAGGAAGGTGTAATAATGCAGCTAGACATTAGTTTTGTTATGTTGTTCGAAAACTGGTTAAATACAATGGGGTTGGTGTTTACTTCAAGCTCGCAAACTTGATTTAAAGCTAGACAGATTGACTGTTTTTTTTCAATCGCTGTATGTTAGTTAAGTATCAGCTTTGTTGAATAACTCACTGTTAATTATTTGTTATTTAATTTGTGCTATGTGTATATGTCTTAGTTTTCTTATTGATTCATCACACAGAAATTATTCCGAGAAAAATTTTGAGAGCTACTGAATTAATGTAGATTTTCACTTTATTTTGACTTCCATGATATAAGCGATACAAACTTAAATCAGGTGTACTATTTGATTTTTATTCTCTTGGTCTATAATGTATGCAGTTTTATTTAAGCGATTGGTGTAGGAAGAGAATCGCATAGTTTTTTTGTAATTTCTCGTGAGAGTTATGAGTTATATACTAAATTTTAATCGTTTTATTACACAGTGAAAAAGTTTATAGTGAGATTGTATAAGTCGAGAATATTTTATACATTGTTAGTCTATTTATCCTATTAATAAAAGCTGTTAGAGAGTCTGTCTTTATCATAGAGATTGGGATATTCGTCTTGCTAGACTTGATAGAGGATTAAGCCTTCATTACAAAATATTGACTACGAGGAATAAATTTTTGCCATATTCTTAACAATCAAACAAAATTTCTCATTGTAATTATAATCTTATGGTGTTTTTACTAACTCATTGGAATTTTTGCTATACAATTACAATACTAAAAATCATGTCCTCAGCATAATATACTGATGTTTCTCTGTCGCATGTCAACATGTAATTTGTAGCTGCCTGAGGACAATAAATGAGCACTAGATAATCAATTTTTAATGGGAATAAGTTAAACTAGCACTTTCTAACACGTTTTGATCTTCCTCGATGTCCATCATCAGAGTATTTACACAGAAAGTGGTTCAATCCAAACTACATTGTTTGATAGCCAGATACTGTTTGTTGCGGTGAAATAATATATATGCAATTGTATATTATGTATTGCGCACCTAGCAACAAATTTCAAATAGGACCAGAAGGGTAAGCCAAAGGCAGCATGAACGAAACATATAATCTCATGTGCACATTCGTTTCGTGCGTACTAGCAACTCATCAGTGAGAGTCGGTATTACATCTAATACCCACAATATAAATTGTGTGAGGATTGTTGAAAAGACCTTAAATGAATTTAGCTCCACTATTGCAGATTTACACTTTCGTATATGAGACTGTACCGTACAATCTTCCCACACTTCTCATTTAAATATATAGTGGGCATATGTTGTAATATCGGCTCCTATTGATGAGTCGCCAATAAGCACGAAACGAATATGCAAATGAGATAATTTGTTGCTAGGGGCGCAACACCTAATGCATACGAAGCCCAAAGTTGTCAGCGGATATCAGTGTTGCTTATTTGTTGTTAGTAAACTATATTGCCCGCAGTTCACGCACAACGGTGGTTGAATATCTGTAAGTGTCTTCGATTCTCAAGGACCAATGTTGTCTTCCAACACAAGGATATATTTATATATAAATTTCTTCGTCTTCAGCTTTGGACTATATGTTCATAGAAGCGGATCTTTTCCAACGGCCCTCATGAAGATTGTTTTGCGTGTATGAACAATAAAATTATACTGCTACAATAAGAAGGCAGTGTCGAAAGATGTGTGCATTTTGCATCGAATAGATTTACATCGGTCAAAATCAAAACTCGAATAAAGCATTGTGCTCTCATTCTTCAATACAGATACGGTTCATGATAACATTTACCGTAAGAACAGATAGAACTTGCTATTATGCATTACAAAATAAATTGGTTTAATGCCCGCAAAATTAATAAGTGAAAGTTTTTACTGTTTTTCAATTTATACTTTTGCTGGTGTCATAACGATTCTCCGAAGGTAAACCAAATTTTATATTTATCATTTGTTCTTGGTTAGGTTGTAGATACCACGGAACGTGATCAGGCTCTTTCTATGCTAAACACTGAACGTATTTTACGACAGAAGGCCGAAATGCAAGTCTCAGAGTATAAAATAAAACATCAATTGGCAACGGCTGAGTTGATGAGCCTTCGTGAACAATTAACCGCTCTGAAACAGAATCGTGCTCAAGAGTGCTACATTAAACAAAAGTCCGAAGCTGGTATCCTTCCTCATAATGAGTATGTGCACTATAATTAGCCTACTTGTCTTCGCTTTCTTGTTATTCTGCCGGCTAAACGTTGCATAAGAACAACAAAGTTTTTCGTTGACTCGTACACATTTTCATACGAAATGTTTCACTATAATTTGTGGTTGGCCCGTAACTGCAGAAGTTTACGTCCTGACAACCGACAGTCCTTATCTAGTTGAACCAGCAAATGCATTGACGATACTAAATTGTCCCATACGAAGCATGTAGTTCAGTGTTACTGTGCCGTTAAAACTTACCATTAAATAATTATTGAATAAATTGGCACAAGTTTGCCAGATTTAGATGTAAAATTTCGGCTGCTGGAGGAAATTTATGCCACTGATACTTTTATAAGAGGTTTTCCATGTTCGTGCTCATCAGCATTTGGTGCAATATTTTTTTAGAAAAGAAAAAACAATTTCACCCACCCATCCCAACTTTAAATGTATAATATCGTGTAGTTTTACAGTCTATAGATAACTGCATAATTTTATGGTTATGATATTTATAATAATAAATTGTAGTTATAAATGAACTGAGTCAGACCTTAATATATATCAGGTTTATTCTCAAAGTAGTACAATCACTGCAGTTTTCTCAGTATTGTGGCGAGCAGAATTTGTAAGTAATTTTCTCAAGCATTGCCCCAACAAATGCTTTCTTGAAAAGTGGCTGAGTGAAACTGGTAAGCTCATAATTTGTGTTCTTTATTAATGTTTATTGACACTCATTTTTTATTGACTTGGCCCAAAACGATTGAATGAATACATTTAAAACGCTCTCATGGCGCTGGCAACTATATTCGGTCATTTCCACATTCCTCAGCACAAAGATGAACGAATGAGAATATTAACTAAAATATATTCAACTCGGTGCCTCGCAAAATCGGCGTGCGATTGCAAGGTTGTCTGTATAATTCTCCATGAATACTTTGCAAAGTCGTTAGGTTTCGACGCTTTTTCTAACTTATTTAAACTTGGGGTCCGTATAGATCTTCATCCGTAGTGTGGTTGTCAAAAGACTCTACGAAGCTTGCGAGACACAGGCCAGTCTCTTAGTTTCAAAGCCGATTTTTATTAAGCTTTGGTCTAAATAGAAAGCGAAATCAGTTTCCCAGATTTTTACCACAGCAAGAAAAGCCGCAATTTGTTTAATCTTTTCCTTCATAGTGTACTAGAATTTTTTTGTACGATATAAGCTTTCTGCACGAATGCATCCAGTACATGGATATTCAGAATGCATACGAGTATTCGCATAATAAGAAATTTTTGTCGGATTCTTGCGGCCAAAAAATAGTAGTCAATTCCAAAGTTTGAACTAGTGGCATGCTATCATGTCACATACAAAAGGTTATCGTTGTGCGCTTGTTAGAATATAATCGTCCGCATGGCTTACATCAATACGCATCGTAGCAAGGTCCCGCCTGTGATGCTGAAGACTTCAATTTCCAATAGCCGGATTACTTTACTTTACTGCGGCTGACTCCTTTTGGAGGATAAGCCGGCTACACATTTCATCGAGTTTCTTGGGAATTTGGTACAAGTGGTGTTCCCTCACCACTTGCCTTTTTGATCGAGGACGCACATCTAGCATTTGTACATCCAAGCGCAGTCTGCAAGGTAGCAGCAATTTGCATGGTTGCCGGTGGCTGTTGAGAGCTCATTTGCCATTTGGAAGTACGGGGTACTGTCCAGGAGTCCATGTAATCCTGTGGCTGTTGAGCCCTTTTGTGGCGGGAAACACGCCGAGTCATGGTGCCGTCGTCGGGCTCATGTGGTATTTAGAGAGCCT
Organism: Eudiplozoon nipponicum; assembly: GCA_029291075.1. Lineage (NCBI taxonomy): Eukaryota > Metazoa > Platyhelminthes > Monogenea > Mazocraeidea > Diplozoidae > Eudiplozoon > Eudiplozoon nipponicum. The sequence continues at coordinate 19,375 of JAQBSW010002197.1, forward strand.
TATGCCGTTATCATGACTATATTAAGCCTATGCGGGTAGCTTTAGAATAGGATGTGAAGTGCCTCACTTACTCAAGACCGGAAAGGACATTGTTAAAGATATTTTGATATTATGGATACAATCAGGATATTGCGTCTGTTCAATTCGCCTGTCGTAAAATACTAAATAGCTCGCTAGGCACGATCCCTCACATTCCCAGAGCCAGTGGATAAATGAAACAGTAAGATCAGAAAATACTTCTCTATACAGGGGTTAGCGTTACCAGTCTTTGTACATAATTTGCCTGTAATTATTGCTCATAAGTACGGCAATTAATGGCTGCAACACTCGGAAGAAAGAGGCCCTTCAAGCCGTCCACTGAAAGGAGAATTTAATTCATTAATGTTTTTGTTTGCTTTTTGTCGAATAGTCTACGATATTGGTCCTTTTTCAGAATCGCATGTAGAACCATGCGTCATTTGAGTCTCAATTTCAGATACAACTGCAGTAGCTAGTTTTTGCTTATCCACCCTGCAAGACACCAGGTGAGCGACCCTGTTTCTACTATTCACAGACTTATGCATATTTAGTCTATATAAGTTATATTTATCAATGATTTAGTATACGATATACAAGATTACCATGGTACCAATTCTTAGGAGTGATTGGTGGTTTTTATCAATCCATGTATAACCATGAACGACTTATGGTTATATGGCAGTGAAACATTAGACCATTCTGGCCTTTGTATGGCTGTGTATGATGTTGATCCTGTCTTTAGGTGACCTGCCACACTATTGATGACGCGATCTTCATAGTGGTTTAGCTTCAGAGGTTTCCCCTTTTAGATGATTGTCATAAGGATAAAGAGCATTAGCTGCACAGAACGTTTTGTTTGGTTTGGTGCGAAAAACTGCTTTCATCTCCTGTTAGTAGAAGCACTAACGCCATGTACAAACGATGACGTGGACTTTGTTTGTCATAAGTTGTTGGAGACATTCTATAAATGTATTACATTTTGATATTTTGCCAACACTGGTTAATATTTGGCATTGTAGTATTTTTGCTTTAAACGTGAATTAATATATTAGATTATTTCGTTTCATTTGATTATATCAAGTTCGCAGCCTTGATTATAGTAAATGTTATTACTGCCCGCGCAACCAATGTTCGTTTAATTATATTTCGTTTCTTGTTTGTCTATTCATCTAGCGATGAATTTTTCTCGGGAAAATATGAGCTGGCAAAATGTATTCCTTTAGCCAATGGCAGCTGTCGTGTCCTTGAGGCTTGTGATGGCCTTAATGTGTTCTGTGCTTCGCAGCCGTCTCCTAATCCGATTTTTAAAGGCTTCGGTATACGTAAGGTGGGCGAATTGCTAATCTGATTAATTCTATTTTACAATTTACTTTATTCATGAATTTTGTCTATTTTTCTATTTTATTTCTGAAATTTCACAACTGGCATTACACTGCTTTAATGAACCTTCGAACTTCATGTTTCTATTTTGACGTAAACTATCAGCTTCGCGTGCGAAATTATTCGGCCTTATGTAATGTGATAAAGTCACCGTCATCGCGAAATAACAGTCCAAATATCTAACGTATCGGGAAAAATATCTAATGGGTTTGAGGCATAGTGCCGTCTCGCATATGAGGTGCCAGTAAGTGAGAAACGCATGTTAAATTTAGATTACACCGCTTGATAGTGCTTACTTTAACATTTTCTTCTGGTTCTATTTCAAAGTTGTTGTGTCTAACGTTATCAGGGATTCAAAGTATTCGGCATTCTCCTAGGCTTTGAATTCAAATTATCGTAACGACCGTTTTCGAGGAATTTAGATTCATCTGTACTAGATGGATATATTCTGAGCGCAGTAAATTGCTTTTCGGATTTACTAACTGTTCCCGCTAACTGTGCAGTATCTTGTGTATTTTTAGGTCGACATCTATGTTACATTGGATAATCTCTACTACGGTTGCAAAAACTTTATAGCCAAAATTTAAGCATAGTTTGGCAAAATTTCGAGCTTCTTTTATTTACTGCTGCTGACTGGTGGAAGGATAATCTGGCTTAGTAGGCGTCTACGCTCTTTGCTTTCCAGGCAACACGATCTTCGGAAAATTCAAAACTGATGTCGAGCCATGAGTTATTTACGTTCGGCTCTTTACACACTTTGATTGCAAGGAACCACTTTTTGAATTGCCCTCTATAATTACATCGCCATCATCAGAAAGACACATTCGGCATTGCTCACACTAATTTTTCCTTGATCGTTGGCCTAATTTTTGCGCGGAGTAAGTGACTCGAGGTTTTTAAGCTTTCACGTGCGCCATCCTTGCATTTTTAGTTGAAAGACAATCCGGAAGCGGTTGGTCAAGTGAAGAATATATTGGCTTTGTATACATTACTTTTCAAAGATGTGCGTGCAGAATAGGTGTGAACCCGTTCCTGCACTCTTCTGAGAAGGATAGAAACGTTGCCAATCATAAATTTCATTCACGTAATAGAAGAATGATATCGAAGTATCCACAATAATCTGAGTTACTTGAGATCTTAAATAATTCTCTTTCATTAATCAGGCTGCCATTATTTCATAGGATTAGGAAAAGGTGTTTTATAGTCATATTCAAAGAAAATAATTCGTAGGCCCGTTAAGTTTGCTGGAACTCCATCGCATACCATTGCATTCCGCATATTTAACGGTAAACTGAGTCAAATACTACCATAAAATCAATAAAGGAGGCAGTTGTTAGTTGCCGATTTCCTGCATGTCGAAAGTTGAGTCGCAATATCCTCGACCCGAACGAAATCATTCTTGGTTTGTGTTATAGAATAAGATTTATGAATGTAATTCTACCCCAACAGAAGCGAGCTAACGAACCAAAACATTGTTGCAGATTGGAGAATAAAACTAGAAACATGCACATTGATGCTCCTTTACTTGGATAATTTGAATGAAACTTTTCTTGCCCTTTTGTTAATGCACGTAACAACACATGTTCTTGGCCCTTTATTTCTCGATTCTACTTTGTATTGTTACCTGTCGCCATTAATTTGTCCTAAGTTGAACGGAATAGTGTGTGATCCAACTTGTAATCATTTGTAAAAATGTTTGAAAATCACATAAGTAAATACCTTCTTTAGAACTGAAGTGTGTATTAGAGGTCCATATCCGGCTCAGCGAAGCTGCCGCTGCGTTCTAGTCCGGCTTTTACTTAAATATAATGACTTGCCATTTCAATATGAACAGTGTATTGTTATTGGTAAAATACATTTTGATGTTTTGTCAGATAGGATGTCTGGAACGTACATTGAAACTAGATTTATATTAAATAAAGTCTGACCCTGTTAATGGTTCAACTAGAAGCAAAAACAAGACATGTAACTACTGGTGCCTCTAATGGCCTCTGATTTCATTTAAGAATAATAGCGACGCAATTTGTTGGCCGTAGATGATCAATTTCCCTATTTTGCTCAATTTTTTTAATTGTCGCCTAAATGAGCTATACTTTTTCATAAGTTCAAGGTGCTTGCATCGATGTTTACGCAGGTGGTCAATTAGTAAACTTTAATTATGCAGACGGTATCGAATTTTTATTCGACAACCGAGAATCTGACAAAGCTACTTTGATCAACAGTCGTGGTTACGTCTTCCACTATAATATATGCATCCTCTTAATGCAAGATACTGCTACATCATAATCACAGACAGCTAAACAAAATATTAAGTAGCAAATGTTCTACCAAATGACCATGAGAAAATTTAATGAAATAAAAATAATTTATTGAAAAATTTAATGATAGTTTAGACATTACCAGGGGAGAGTGACATAGAAGAAGAGAATCTAGAAATTATATTTATAATTGCTTAGATAACAGAGAAAGTGAGAAACCTAGGAAAAACCATTATGACTAAATTCACAACGCATCTTCGTTGTTGTTTCCAATGTATCACTTCATAATCTCAACCGAACATCGCAGTTTACCCTGCTGAACTAAGAAAGTATAGCCAAGAAGACGATTCTACTAGATATCTGACACAAGACCACCAATGAACTTGTTTCTATGCAACATCACACATGGTTTACAGCAAAAAAACTATAGTGCGCTTGTGTACCTCATCGTGCTAGACGATCGGGTCCTATTCTACGCAATTAGTTTCAATTTGACTTAAGCTCGCTCTGTTGTGTCAGAATGTGCCAAACTTGTTTCTTATGTCAATCTGGCGCTGGCTGAGAGCGTGCTGCAATCGACTTGAAGTCATATGTAAAATGTGACTGAGGCAACGCAGTTGATAGAGCCTTATTTGTTTATCTAAAGAGGAGTACTTCTTAGCCGATCAAAAAATACTTCTATGGATGTTAGCGCTGCTTATTTTGTTGATTGTAACCTGTAACTACTATACTTATGAAACAACGATGGTCCAATGCCTGCAAACATCTAAGATATTCGACTAAATAACCATTTATTCTATAATGTATAGTAAAACTGCACGTACGATTGTATTAAGCACACGTACTTTAAGCCAGAATGAGATATTCGAGTTTCTCCATAAATGGACAAATATGGTTTCATTCGTTTCATTTGTTAAACTTGTGATGATGGACCAACTAAAATAGGCTACCGTTAAAGGTAGCCGAAATATTTTAACAAAAGAAAACTACTGGAACAATGAAAGCTGCGTTAGTCAAAACGCAGATCAGGTAATTTCAATCAATCCAGGTTCGCAAAAACAATCTTCATTCAAATATGGAGGAGGTAGGTTTCGTGTTATAATTTACTGGCATTTCTCATAAGCTAACTTGGAAAGGATGAAACATTGGATTCATGAATAGCTTAAATATAGAAAATAATATACGTTCTAGTGTGTGACTACCTATTTTAATCCTTTAGTAATAAAATTATCAATTAATTCGATATATATGTCGACATAAATATATTATTGATTGTTCATGATCGCATTTGTGTTTCTGTTTTTATAGCTTAATATTCTCGAGCGGCGTATTATTAAATACCTTCCTCTGCACAATGCTGCAATTCGCGATTTATCATTTCACCGTGGTCATAATGACGGTTTAATTGTCTCAGCTGGTTTTGACAAGAAGATTTGCCTAACTAGCTTGCTTGTTGATCAGGTATCATATTCATTTTTTGTAAAAATACTGTTTCAATTCATATAGATATATATATATATATATATATATATATATATATATATATGTATATATATATATATATATATATATATTCCTATTTATAAAGATTATATCGTTCTAAGTATTTATTTGATTCGGCATTGATACAATAATGCAATAATGTCTGGGCGGCCAAGTTTCTGCTTTGTTATGGCGGATCTGGTTAGATCATTTCACACATTAGTCTGCGCATTGGGTAAGCACTAACAAAGCAAATGATTGCGGTTAACATCTTGTGAAACATACAAATTGGGTAATTCACTGATTTTTTGCTGTCGACATATTTAGAACTCGTTTTTGAAATTGTCGTAGTATATGAAGTATAGTACTCCTTTTATATATATTTAATAGTTACCATGACTGCTTGTTTGTATTTAGTTTCACTTCCGTTGGAGGTCTTGGTGAGCCGAATACTTTCCTTTATTTACGAAATATTTTCTTTTTAAAATCTTTTTTTGTTTATTAGCCACGATTCCTGATTCTGTACTCAATATGTTGCTGCGATTTAATTTTCACGAATTGGCAATATGCATTATCGTACTAACAATCGATGCGCCCTAGCCAGTCCAATCAACGACATTTTACACAATTATATCCAATTATGTATTAGGTGTTGCGCACCTAGTAACAAATTAGTTCAGTTATTACCAGAAGGATAAACCAAAGACATTTAATAAATATTCTCAGTACTAACAATCTGCAGTCATTTGTCTCCTACAAATGAAATATGATGCTTCGATCGATTCTGCCAATCGCTGTCGTAGTTTGACTGTTAGCGTGTTCTATCTCCAGTGAAATTAAGAATGAAAGCAATTGGTGACACTATATTTTTTATTAGAACGCTTTATGTATTTGCTTATCTGTGAACGGTCCAACGGAAAAACATGGATTTTCGGCTATACGGCCACAAAGATAATGGAATTCATTATGGGCGGTAATTTTATTGATTCCTTATTCTTTTATGTGCAAAACCCCTATCATATTTTCATCATTCATTTCTGACTTTCATCGCTTTCGGATTAAAACAATGCATTGTAGAACCCTCCTGTATCTTTTGATTCCGAATTGACAGCTTATTCTCTGAAATTAGACGTTTTGTCAAACAAAACCACCAGTGTTTGTGTGAAAACCTTTCATTGCCCTCAACCAGTTAGGTTTTTCTCCGCTTCTAGATCGCCTCAATTGCGTTAACTGACATTATCTGCTACACTGTTTTGTTCCCATTTTGTACACATTTTAAAAAGGGAAACCTCTTCTCGAGTTTTGAATGTATATTATAGAACCTATTCGATTTTATAGGTTGTTCATACATTCGATTGCCTTACACCAGTATGGAGCTGTTGCTGGTCAAGTACGCGTGCACATCACCTGTATGCTGGGTGCGCTAACGGCAGTGTGCTGATGTTTGATATTCGAGTTACAAATGCTCCAGTTGCTTCCCTCACTCCTATGTTAGGCAACACCAGTCCAGTGATATCCTTGGCCAGCTTTCCGGGTTCATCTACAACATTCCATTCAGAGATTACAGAAACGCCTCCAGGCTTACTCGTTGGTCAGCTAAACAAGGTAAGTGTTTTATAAGAATCTATTTTAAATAATTAATATATTAGTCTATTGGTGGGAATGAAATCTAATGACAGTGCTTGTAGAATATTTAGTTATTAAACACGTAAAGTATTTATTCACGTATATGATTTTTGTTAAATTTCATATCGTATCGAAGCGCTCGCTCCATTTTATAAACTGATTTATTGGCGAAATGGAACAGGATAATTAATTTTGTTTAAATAGAAAAACGGTCCAAATAATTATTCAACCAAAAATATATCATTTCAGAAGTTTAAAATAATTTAATCATGATTTAGCGCAGTTTCGCGTGCGGCTTGGAAAGCCCCATGATAATGACAGTGCACGAACAAATTGTTTTTGTTTGCACAGTTCTGGAACGTATATTTATTGCGATCGCCCCTAAATCAGTAGGCATACTCAAAAAATTAGCCTTAATATAAACATTAATGCGAATTTTTATCTGAAATTCGCACCCTCTAAATGTAAAATACTATCACAAGATCACCCACCGCTCACTCCAACTCTTAGACTGCAGAATGAATATCTGGACATATTTAACATGTTAACATATCTTGGAAGCTCAATCAATAACTCCGGCAATATATACAAAGAAAGTAAAATTTACCAACATTATTACTTTAAATGTAGTCCTTCATTTCTTGGCAAAGTATATCGTGAGTTTAAGGTGAAGTTCTGATTTAGTAAGCTGGAAACGCCTTTATACATGGGATCCTAACGTATTTTTGCTGACTTTAACATATTCTTTGTGTTTCATTGTCACTCGTTTGTTACGATATGCAATTGCTATTGTAAAATTGCACATATACCAGCTATCTGCGATCGAGATTATATAAATTTGATGTGTTTTTTTATTGATTTTAGGATTACAAAATAACTTTGACATCTGATGTTGATTGAGGCCACAGTTGAAGGATTGTCCGAAGTTTCTGGTTTTATAAATTTTTGCTGTATTACATTCTGATAAGATTTAGCCTTTCTTTAATATCCTAGTTCTGATTTGCTGTACAAGCTCGGTATATTTCATATATTGTGAGCTGGTTTTTATGTCGCATTACTAAAGGCTTTATCTGAATTTGTCTCTATTCTTGCTTTAATACGCCTACGATCACAGTCCAATATTTCTTGACTAAATTTATAGTGTTTTTGGTGAGAAGTGTCGGCTTCTACAGTTGGGTCGACAGTATGTATGAAACGCATGCGTACATAAGATTATATGTTTGATCGCACTTTTTCATTTCTTTCTGGTTCTATTTGAACTTATTCGTAACTAGGTACGAAATTCCTAATACATATTTGATTCATTCATTTGGTTTGTTTGTGGTCTTCGCCAGCTGAGCGCCAGAGTCATTGACTGTTACAATCTGCGTAGCAAAAATTATGCAATAAAAAATCGGTTGTATAGAATCAGTCGAAGCTAAACAGACAGTGACGTAGATATAATCGATCGCAGATATTGCTTACTTTTCTGCGAATACATGTTCTTCACAATGAAAATATAACTGAGATTCGTGTTCTCACGTCTTTGGTACATTGTAATATTTACACATAATTTATTCCCCCCCCCCGTGTTTTTAAACATAAAATGCTAGTTTGTTTGCTCAGAATAAACTAATGTTCGCATTTACTCTTTAGTCAACAAATTCTCTAAAAAGTTGATACCTATGGAAATGGAGATCCGTCTCCAATATTGTGGGCTCTCAGAGATCCTGAGTCCTAATTGGCGAAAAAACAAACCAGAAACTAAAATGCATATTCAAATATATGCATTCATACGCATAAAATTCATCAGTTTATATCCATTTCATTTACAGATTTCTTTTGTTTATTTAACCGAGCAGGAAGAATCTTATAACTCAACTTCTTTAATGCGCAACCCATTTTCATTTCTTTTAAAACTCTAAATTCCGCCTGGGTTGATTAAAGACTCGACAAAAAAGCGACCGGCTTTCGCGGAAAATTGTCGCCCTGTGCCATTTTGCAGCAAGATTGCAATTAAAGCGATCTTCAGCACTCGTAAATGAAACATCGCTTAAGCGCAATATGGGTGATTCGTGTAATTTGGTTCGCTGAGAAAACTATATTTCGACAAACATTGATTGCACGGGTGGTGGTAACAATATTTGAAATCGAGTTTGCGAGCTAAAGTAAACAACAATCCTATTATATTTAACCAGTCGTCGAACAACATAGCAAAAATACCGCCAGTCGCACGCACTGACGGGTTTCGACCTTCAATGATCATCAGAGTATAAAGGCAAACTGACTATCGAGGATCAAATCAATATGCATATATATATATATATATATATATATATATATATATATATGAATAAAACAATTAAAAAATCATTGATTGCATTCGATTTATACTTCGTTTGTTACCTTTGTTTAGCACACAATCACTAGCATTATTTTCCTAGCATTGTCGCGTAAATTAAAATAAAAAGTGTTTTCACTTGTGCAAGCGGTTGTTTATGTAATAGTTATTTCTCCAGATTTGTAATATTATACTGAGTGAAACCTTGGTATTGTATTATTTGCGTTGCCTTATTTAGTAATTTATCAGATCGGTCGGACCTTGTTGTCGCATCGATAGATATGTCTGGAACTTTTTCGATGAAGCCATCCTTCTTATGAATCCGACGCACAAGTCCGTCATTCCGATTATTTTAATTATTTACCTTTCAGAAGGCCAATCTTTAAGAGCAGCTGTATTGATGCGGCTTACTATACCACGCTATTAATATCAGATTGGATTCCACCACCTTTCATATAATAGACCTAAAATTAAATATTCATACTGCGACTCAGACTCATCAAAAGTAAAAAAAATAGATTAGAAATCCAGCTAACCAGTTACAAGCTTACTATGTCTATATAAAATTGTCTAGCAAACTTTTGTATTTTCATTCATTGTACAAAGCCAAATTATCATATTAAATTCAAATTATGCTCTAATTGATTTTATCAGTTAGCCAGCTTCTAATATTGAATTTCATTTTTTCATAGGTGTCCTTTATGGAAGAGCTGTCGTCTGGTTCTCATTCAGTGGCACCTAGAGGCATTGGTTCACTGCCTATGTACAGAAGTCATACTTTGCCGTTAGACGGTCAACTAGTCAGCCTGAAGTTGAATTGCGAGAAAAACTGTCATATTTTGGCCTCACATCGGCCAGGAGCCAGCCTGACGCGCGTACGTCATCAGCTCGTCGCTTTGGTTTGCCAGCAATTTTCTACTCCGGAGGCGGACGTTTCGACGGCGACTACTTCAAATAGGATATCCGTTGACATTGACGGCGGCACAGAAAGTAGTTATGGTGTTAATGGTGCACAAGCCACTTCTTCAAATAATAATTTACCTACATGTAAGCTGATGTTTCTCAATTTAGCAACATACGGATTGGAAGTTTTATTTGAAGATTATTGATTTCTTCAAAAATTTAAATGTGATCCTATATTATCTTGGTTTAGTTCTACTCTTTTATATTTGTCAATATGTCAATCATTTATGTCAGATGGCATAATCTCAAGTTCTCACTATTGCTTCTAAAATCATTGTACTATTCGATAGAAGCGTGTTTTTGCATACTTGCAGGCATATCTATCTAGATATATCTCTTCTGCTCCTCCGAAGATTAATGGAAGTATAACCACGTTTTCTTTTTCACTCAGCCTTTTACATTTGGTGGCGCATCACGAAAGGAATAATTGTGGCGTATATTTGTATATATTATATATATATATATATATATATATATATATTATATATATATATTTATATAATGCGAAAATTGGTTTGCGGTGAGATAACAATTAATATAATCAAGATTGCGATCTTGATATAAGCACCTGACCCATTAATTACTTACATGTGTCAGTATAAACTAAGAATTATATAGTGTAGAAAAGGCAATTCATCCAGTACACCAGATTAGTCCTTATTGGGAATTCATTATGTACTAACCAGAATTTTCCGTGGACAGGCACGTCTGCTTCGGAATCTGGTGCTCTAACTATTGAGCAACCCTCCCGCACACTACACTACATAAATTTTCAGTTGTATGCTAATTAATTGACTTCTCTAATATAGAATTCTTAGTTTATACTGACATATGTAAGTAATTATTGGGCAGCTGCTTATATCAATACCGCAACCTTGATTATATTAATTGTTATCACGTTCCGTACAACCAATGTTCGTTTAATTATATAAATGTTCATTTCAATACCACTTCCCCATGTAGTGTGATGTCTGTTCAGTAATCACAGATTTAGGGATGCCATATGAGCTCCACCTAAAGGAAAAATAGACTAACAAAATTACATTAGTTAGAATATAACTGAAAACTGTGTGTAGTGTAGTGTGCGGCAGGGTGGCTCAGTGGTTTGAGTACCAGATTCCGAAGCAGAAGTGCCGAGGTTTGAGCCCTGTCCGCGGCAAATTCTGGCCAGTACATGATGAGTTCCCAATAAGGACGAAACCGGTCTACTAGATGAATTTCCTTTTCTACGCTATACAATTCTTAGTTTATACTTACATATTTAAGTAATTAATGGGTCAGGTGCTTATATCAAGATCGCAACCTTGATTATAATAATATGGTGATTGTTGACCAAATTTCTGAGTCTAATGATCTTTTACCAAATATCGAAGGAAATTAACATCCGTGATTAAGTTTTCGCACCAGCGCATTTAATGTTCGAACGCTAAAGCAAATTGAGCATCAAGTAGAATATTAGAAAATGGAATGTGGGATCCTATGAGCATTACCGAACTGAATTCACCATTCGTATTTAAACATTATTGACCTCAAATCTCTGGTACCTCGAAGTTTTATTACGCGTTTTAGTATGTCTATCTCAATGGATCGCGGTGAGTAGCTGCCTCTGTGTTGGAAATTTAAATAGGTTTTTTTAAATCAATACCACAAACCATAATCATCATTTTATCTGCATATCCTGTCACCTATTACATCTTAGGCGTCAATGTTGGTCTCTAGTAAATAGAACAAGAAGTATTGATATAGATTTTGATGACAAAGAATGATTAAGTTCGGTGTTTAAGCCGAGCTGATTTTCATCCAGGTGGAATATACATTTCATGTTAAAGAAACTATGGTAATGGTGAATGACTATTGGATTTTTGCGCGGAACATAGCATAAACTTCAGATGCATTGCAAGCCTTTTGTTCTACATGGCGCCCTCCGGCTCCCGGATAACTGAACTTAACTAAATAATGTAGCAATGGCGTGGTTTTATCCAGGACTGTTCTGCTTTTTTGAACATATAGCCACGCGAACCATGCATTTGTCGGTTATAGATTTGCACCCATATTTTCCTGAAAGGTCTATAACAATGAGTCTCAAATAAATGTTCGCAAAGTCGAACAGTCGTATTTACAACAAAAATAGGATTATACTCTTAAATAAAAGTTAATTGGTTTTTATAGGGAAAATTTGAACTTATTGTGGATAAGATAAGATCCACTATTCACAATAAAGATGTTTCTGTATGTAGTATTGTAGGCTCCCGTAGAAATATTCATTGGGTCTTTCAAAAGTCTATGCAGTTTCTCGAAACCAAGCGCCAAATTTCAGCCTAGACGAGATTGTAAAAGTAATGTTTACCTTGAGGCCCGCTCTTCAACACCGTCGTGTATATAATCGTTCTAGAATTCAAATATGCATTTTACTTCGTGGATCGCATTTTTATATTCGATATTCTGTCGAAAGTGGTATACCCACTAAATTAGTAGTTTTTATACGTGTTATCGTCAAAACACTACTTGTCGCGTCAAGGTCAACAGCGAATTCGTACACAACTTTACTACTAACAGAGTTGTTCGGCAAGATAGGGCACTCCCCTTTTTAATTTTTATAGTTGCTATTATGAACAAAAATTCTATACATTGCTTAAAAGAATGAAACAATTGCGGGACTGGATTAATTGACATTACCCGATCTGCATTTTGACTAACACATGCTGAATTTCAGTTGTGTTTCTTCAGGATACTTCGATGGAAGTGGTTGTCATCTTCTTCAGATCACATATTTTAACCAAAAAACTAATGAAGAAACAAAACTGGAATGTAGCCTGTGCTAGTCAAAACTCAGATCAGGTAAATCTTCCATACGTCCAGGATGATGGTGTCTAAGTTCTACTAGTGGTGGATTACGCGATCTTCGTTAAGCAGTCGATATTTCAGTAGTATTCAGCAAACGAGATTCTGCTCAGGCCACCTTGAATCATTTATTGTTCCGTCTTTCTTCATGAAATTAGCGGTCTCTCAATTTACGGTACTTCTGTATTTTCACCCGACAATCACAAACTCTGTAGCTGTAGAATGAAGATCTGGACATAGATGGCCGATTTCCATACTATGACAGCTCAATCAATAGTTCAGGCAATATGTCTGACGGCGTGAGTATGAAAATCGTAAATGCTAGCTCTCTCCAACCTTCGCCATTTATGAAGAATAGCGACTATTTCAGTCTGTCTTAAAGATCGTGTTTAGAATGCAGTTATTTTATACGCTAGTAAGACTTGGCGAGTTAGAGTCGATGACTTGTTTCGCTAACAGGTATTCGACCACTGTTGTTTGCGAAGCAAACCAACGCTGACATCCATAGGCGTATTTTTAGTTCGTTGAAAATCCGTATAAGGATCTACGTTATCTCGGCCATGATTTCCGTATGCTCACTTCGATTCCACATTGGAGCACTTTTCTCCCACAGATTGGCGTAATTACCATAGTGAGCAGATTTTGGACATGTAGTCAACTACATCAAAATTTGGTAGTAAAAGCTCACTCGTCTTCCAGGATTCGGTTCGCGTTCGCATCATAGTTCTTCGTTGAAAATCCTGTGCGATATGGCGTCGTGTCGAGCTCGTTGGCGATCTTGTTGCAGATTTCTAGTAGGGAAGATTAGCTGATGAAGTAACCCGGTGAAATCCGCAAGGAAGCTGCATTGTCAATATTGCCCTACCTTAATGATGACTTGGCCGCAATGGTATTGTGTAGAGGCTTAGTTTGCCTCACTTATATGTGTTATCGAGATAAATATACTCATAGTAACTAGGTTCTCCTCATAACTTTTGTCGTCATTTAATTTTTTTGTTTATCATGGTTATATTTAATTGAGACATTTGTTACTGTGATGCATGATAATTAAAATTTTATTGTTGAAGATAAAAACGCTCCGCTTGTGAATGCATTCCTGTAGTTCTTAACTTCAATATTCAAATATTTTATAAGTTTGCTTCTAAAATCATAACTATTGTCGTTAACCTGCGGTGCTGTTGTCTAAAACAATTTGTGGACCCACTGTTTAGACTTGTGACATTCATTTAAACTATATCTTCTGTCGAAACTTCTTAATTCACATATAAACTGTATCACGCGACTACTGTTGATCGAATGTTGAACAGGTTTTGAACCTATTGAACAAGTTCTTATTACATATTTGCTTAAATTCTTTGTCATAATAGTGAACAGGAGTGCGCACTCAGAAAATTGTGAACAATCCAGCGAAAATCCTGTCCTGTCTGGAGATACGATTGATAGTTCACCTATTCGTTCGAGTAATTTGTCGCCATCTACCCATTCGCCTCTTCGAGTCTTTAACCGGAATCGAGTTTGCACATGCGATGTCGTGCATAATTTTTTGGCGGGTAATCGAATGAAAATTATGGCGCGTTCCACCCTCCTTCAACATCCCATCGGAAGAAGTGAGTGTAGTTTTATAAAAAGCCATTATTTTGCAATGATTGCTTCAGTTATTCGTATTGCGCTGGACCTCATATTGTGTCAGAAAATAATGTCGTGGGATGTCAAAAAAGAAGTTATGATTCTATTATATTAGTTTTGTAAATATGCTGGGTAATTTGTGTTTGCGTAATTGATCTGTTTTTATTGAAGCGCGAAGCTACTCATATTTTAAATTTTATGCATGAAAATTTCTGCACATTAGCACAGTGTTTCGCTACAAACTATCTACTCTTTGGTCGTCTCATTTAAAAGTTTTCTTAATTATGTAAATCTTGCATAAATACATGCACTTATTCACACAGATATGCATAAATGCTTACATAAGCGTAGATAGTGTTCCTACGAAAAATAGGCCACAATGGAATGTTACTTTTTAGTGTAGATTTAAAAATATTTTCCTACTAAACGTTTCTTTTCAAACGTTACCCACATCATGATGCTTCATGGTTGTTGAAGCACCGGAATTACCTCAGTAGCAGTATTCTGAAGCGACATTCTCATAATCAACAGTATTTTCAGTTTTTAAATCTAAGAGACCATAACAACAAATCGGTTAGCGACCGGATGAAAGATGATTTGCAGTCATTGTCGGTTTAATAATATAATTATTTTTATTCCTATATTAAAAGACCAACTTTTGTTAATTTGTAACACCGCAGCTTGTCAACTGTTATGAAGTCTAGTTTTTTATTTGTCTCTATCTTTAATCTGTTTTATGTCCGAAAATTTAATTTTTTAAATTATTTTTCATTCCGTTTGTCACATCAAATCTGAGACCCCTTTTTAAAGACTATATATGTTTTCTGACTGTGATTTCAGTTAACAACATAAGCTGTAATTAATCTCTTTCATGGCTGTCTGCTACAATTCTAAACAAACGCCAGGTAAATCATTGACCAAAACACTAGGCTGAGGAAACACCTGCGGATCTAGCTGTGAACGGAGTCCAGTAATTGTACCTGTAACCTACTTCTTTGGAAACCAACATTTAGGTGTATCGATTAAAGTGCATTTTGTTTTTCGTGCGCTATAGAATCAATAAGTAACCTCACTAAATTTTTAAATTCTGAACCGGAAGCGGATTTAATTCAAAGTGCAAATTGTTAAAATTAAACCCAATTACTTTGTATTGCTTTCTTTGTTGATATTTTCATTTTTATACAGAACTTGTTGCGGCTGCCTGTGATGAGGAGTCGAGAGGTGTGATTCTATGGCGCTGTGACAACGGATCTCGTCTACAGGTCCTCATGCCACCAGACGTAGATATGGAAAGACCAGTAGTTGATGTTTGTGCATTAGGCGGTACTTCATCTGGAAATAGTTCAACTCCTGTTGGAGATACTGTGGTTATTGACCAATCGGCTAATGGATATCAACTGGCATTACTTACTGAACGCCAAGTGAGTATCTATGTTTGGCGACCGGGAGGCTCTGGTTAATTTAACAACATTTTTATAATCAAAAGCAAAATGGGACCTTAATTATCCTTGTCTATTTCTCAATAATGGCGAAAGGATGCTTAAGTATGCTTCGCTATAAGGTGACATCACCCATAGTATGCAACACAGAAGCAGATCAAAAGGTTTTGACACATGAACTATATGAAATCAGTTTGCGGCATAATTTCTTCAATTGATGCTTAATGCGCCGTAACCTGTAAGCTAGTTTTTTTATTAGATTTTGGTCTTGCATCTGTTAGACATAGACTAAGTTATGATTTATTCTTTTGAAGCGGCATTTTCCATGCGTGTTGAACAAAAACTTTTTCTAATACCATTTTTATCTGAACCATTGCATAGTTTTATGATGTGGCATCGATCTTGTTAAACTACTTACAGTGGCGTAATATATTAGCATTGCTTGACTCAATAGTATACTATATAATTATTTAAAAAGCAAGAATATGCTCCTGTTAACTCGATGCGATCGTTTATCGTGTAGTCTGGCCGACTCTTAAACTACGGTCGATGTCATCTTTGTACCTTCCTGGCGAATGAGGAGGGTCAGGTCAGATACATATTTTATTTTCTACATTGAAACTTTTAGAATACCACTTTATTCTTATTCATATGAGGTAGTTTTGGTAAAGTCCATAGTTTATCCGAACGTTGTTCTAGAAATTACTTTTTGAATATTTTCTGTGATATTGGCCAGTTTGTGCGTTTTCGTTCGTCCTCTATCATGATGTATTTCTTCCAAAATATTTGCGGGCGATTTAATTTGCCTATCGCTGTTTGTTTTTATTTCTCAGCATTAAACATAGACAATTTGTTATGAACAAAGCTTTTTGCAATTGGTTATCATTTCGACTTCTTATTGTTTAAATTTTTAAGTGTATATAGTGTAGTCAGTATCTTAGACAATCCAAATTTCTACTCTGTTGTGAAGTATTTCCGCGTCGCCTCCGACATTGCCTTATTTTTTTCTTCGAACATGCCAAACATTACGCCTCCAGTAATATCAACACTAATGGATTCTTACCTAGCTCTCCTATAGGTCTTCAAATTTTTATTTGTTCGACTGTAAACAAAGAGCGTTTATTTAAAAGGAGGGGAATATTTATTTCACTTAGGCAACAATTATAAATTTTAACTTACTGACAGTAACTGAATTTAACCTTGAATCATCAGGCTTTTTTCCGCATACCTATCTTGAGGTATTTGCATTGATGCAAACTCAATTTATTAAATATCTTGATTAGAATGAAGCAGTGCTAACACATAGAAAACTTTTCTATGTATTATGTACATATTTTTATCTTTCAAATATACTGTTTTGTAAGATTATCTGCATATCACAAATAATAGGAACTTACAGTTTCCGTAATATTTGTTGGATTTATCGACACATTCAATGATAATCTTGAGTATACCGAGAGACATTTTAGATAAAATAATTCATCTTTCGCTATATAGAAGATCCTAACTATCTATACAAAAATGCAGCGTCTTTATTTATCAATGTATTTCCCTGAATCAAATCAATTAATGCCTCGGAATCGAATAAATGTTATACATCCGCGAAATTGGCCCAATTCGGCATCTTACTTCGCTTGCGATCATATTTAACTACTTACATCAATACTTCGGTAGGGTGCTTGAGAATAAATAATGTGTTTTGAGTCACCAAGTTCAGTGCGTAGCTTGACTACTTCCGTTACAATGCCAGTATTTTTTTGGTTTACAACCAATTAAATTTATGGGAGATAACATAAAAACCTGTCCTGTGAAAACTATTTGTGATGCAATGAGAACAAACATGTTTTAAAAAAAGCATTATTACTTATGACAAAATGGTGCGTATTTGTCTTTAAAATGAAAATGTTAGAGGTAACGTGATTGGTAACTATTTGTTACTACTTAGACAGTATTTCACATTAATGTAACCATTCATCTTTTAAAAAGTCGGTAGGCTTGATTTGTCGCTCTGTTCAGTAAAGCAGAAATTAGATCGTCTCCAATGTGTATATTTTTTATGAAAATTTTGTTATTAATTTTACTATAAGGATCTTGTGAAACCGAAGCATAATTTTCTGTTGTATATATAAACGCTAGTGACTTCATGTGTTTAATATTCTAGTGCAAATCGTCAAAGTTTCTCGGCTTAGTTTAAGTTACAACGGTTTAAACAAGACCACCGTTTGATTATTACCGCATCAAATGGTTTTGTGGGTTCTTAAAATCTCGTAATTTCAATTAGAATGACTAGTAAGCATATTCCTTTACAAATTCATAACCTTATCATCTGTTTTCAGAGCGAGTACTACATTATTTAACTTTCTAAATCTGTTTTGCCGAATTAGATGGAATCGCTTGAAGTCTAACTTTAGTATTTATTCTATTTGAAAAAATTAGCGCGATTCATATAGATATATTCGTCACAGTCTTCATATTTGTCCTGAATAAAAATGTCTGATATTATTACATTAAATTGAGGATCGCGTTTTTTTCTGTGTGATATATTAAAAGTTTTGTATTATCGAGGAAGAAGGCATCTCATTAAACCGCTGCATGCCTGCGTATTTGTTCGTTACGACAATACATATTGTTAAGTCTGAAATAAAAAATCCCTTAGTCTAAACGCGATTTTTTGTTGTTGTCTTCTTATGTGACAATGTGTTTTGATAAAATTTGCGAAATGTTGATTTTGTTTTTTTTTTAATTTTTCGTACGAATATACTTTGGACAATTCTACAAGTTCAGCTTTCTTATTTACGGTATACTCTCCATCCTTGTAAATTACTAAAACATATTATTTTAGCTCAAATTTGACTTCAAAATGTAAATACTATCACTTCATTTTAGATTGACAAGGCTCGCATGCTTTCTTCTTCATGATAATTAGGATAATTGATAGGTTCACTGCTCTTTTCTCAACACTACTTGTTATAAAGTATAATTGTTCAAATTTTGTTTCATGTAAATATATTTATTTAAATAAAATAATTTCAATGTTTTGTTTTCTCATTGTTTCGTTTGCATTATTATTAGGGGTGTGCATTCTCGCCTGATCAAGCTTATAACTAACCGTACTCAGTCTAGATATGCTACTGTCACATTGTAAAACTGAAGTAATATATCTAATCTCAATTTCGCATTAGAAATAGATGAATCATAATTGTTTTGTTCGATGAAACTTGCTGTGGTAAATGAATTTAAATAATATCAAATTTATGTAGCACATCTTTGATATCAGTTTTAAAACAATTCGTGAATTCAATTTTTAAATTCATCTTTGATGACTTCGCTGTAGTCTATTCTATTCCATCCTTATTGTTTGCTGAAAACGCCGACCTGTAATTTGTCACCGTCAGCATGTTCATTTCCAGTTCTGTTTTTTATTAGTCATTAGGCCAGCGTTTATTTATTGCAGTGCCCAATAGAACATGAATGGAAAATCAAATGTTTAACAAGTTTTATATTTTTTTAATCTATTTTCAAGTATAATATTTTACTGCCTTTTTATTATCACGAAAAATTAACTGAGAGATAAAAAGAGACACAGAAGAAACAACATCCGTGCGAAAGATAGAAAATGTAATTCATGAAATACACCAGTTCCTTCCCTATTGGTCACTCATTAGTATAATCCAGATTTGCCGCGTTCGGGATCTGAACCTGCGAGTATTTGGTTACGTCATACAATTCATTCCCTACGACACCAACAACACACATTATGTGCACTTTTCAGTAGCACTCAAAATTATTTTTGACAGTCCCAATGTTGGTATTAACTTTTAATTATCCCTTCACGATAGACACCATGCCATTACCTGATCTGCGTTTTGACTAACGCAGATCAGGTAATTTCAATTAATTCAGTTTCGCAACGACATTCATTCAAGACACCATGCCACTTTAGGAATTGATAAAAAGTTAATGCATACTGATAGATTTTATAAGTCTATGGCATCGAACACGTAAACCTTACATTTGTTTGTAGGCTAACTGCATTCAAGCTTGGCAGTAATTTTGCAGATAAAAAGAATCCGTTTTGAAGGTCTGTCCTGAAGCAAGTGATCTTCGGGCTTCTTCAAATCAAGTTTGCGAGCTTGAAGTTTAGCCAATCATCGAATAAAATTACAAAACTATCGCCAGTCGCAGCGAACTGGCGCGTTTCGACCTTCCTTGATCATCATCAGAGTACGTCGGCAAACTGACTAGCGAGGATCAAACCGCATTGCATATATATGGAAAGCAAAATTAGATATGCGGCTCTCACTTCATGTAGTCTTGCATACATTGTACGTGACTGGAAATGTCGGCAGCACAATTTCTATGCAGTCACGAACATTAGCTGTTTTTAACTTTCGCCACACACACATATATATAGACAATACAATTAAACAATAATTGATTGCGTGGGAGGTGGTAACAATTCTTTAAATCAAGTTTGCGAGCTTGAAGTAAACACCAACCCCATTTTATTTAACCAGCCATCAAACTACAACAAAACTACCGCCAGTCGAGACGCACTGATGCGTTTGGACATTCCTTGATCCTCATCAAAGTACGACATCAAACTGACTAGCGAGGATCAAACCGCATTATATATATATATATATATATATATATATATATATATATATATATATATATATATATATATGGAAAGCTATATTAAATATGCGCCTCACCTCTAGTAGTCTTGCATACATTGTACGTGCCTGGAAATGTCGGCTGCACGTACAATGTATGCAAGATTACAAGAGGTGAGAGCCGAATATCTAATTTTGCTTTCCATATATATGCAATGCGGTTTGATCCTCGCTAGTAAGTTTACTGTCATACTCTGTTGATGATCAAGGAAGGTCTAAACGCGTCAGTGCGTTGCGACTGGCCGTAGTTTTGTCATGTTGTTTGATAACTGGTTAAATACAATGGGGTTGGTGTTTACTTCAAGCTCGCAAACTTGATTTAAATAATTTGTTACCACCACCCGCGCAATCAATTATCGTTTAATTGATTTTCTGCCTTCTGCGTTTAAATTTATCGAAATAGGTCATCTTCATGAAATATTTCAAGGATGAGTTATTCGGCTCAAGCTAGTGGATCAACATGTACGCATCTCGAATTCAAGGCTGTGTGTGCGTCTGAAATATCCTGTTGTCGCAACACAGCTATTAGCTTACTACACATGGCTTACATGCCTCGGACAGAAATAACATGATCTGAACTGCCCCTAAAGGATATTTGTTATCGTATCGTCTGTAGGATCCCGAACACTCGTCGCACCGCCAGCACTAAATCATACACAAATCAGCACTAAGAAAACTTGTAATTCGTCCATTATCAGCTCGGCATACTTTAGTTCTTAGCCCAGACGGCGTGATACATGAATCATAATTATGCCACCTGAAATTGCTTGCATACTTGCCGACCTGGCACGCTATACGAATTTCCTCGATAGCCATAGAATGAAAATTAGAGTCACAGATATCATTACTACTCAACAAATGGCGTCGTCGAAGGCTTCCGCGGGTCACGTTTTTGGATGTTACTTGTGCTGCAACATCCTTTGAAACACCTAAATTCCCACTAACATGCAGAAGAGATGTACAGTTGAAGGCTGTCAACGGCTGGTCAATCAAAACACGACATGGCAAAACTCAGAGTTACCAGGTCTCTGTTGTGTATTCCCAAGGACGTTTGTTGTCTCGGCTGTGTCATATTGTTGATTAGCTCTAGAGGTTTTTGGCGAAGTGTGGACTGATAATTCACATATCCAAATATATCTTGTTAGGCTCAGTTACTAATTTAATTAGATGTATCTTTGTTAGCAGTAAAAATCGCCGTTTCTTCATTCAAGTGCAATGACCTGTTCGAATCCGCTCATCCGCAAGTACGTTGAATCGTCAACAGTCTTCCAAAGATTACGAACATTAAAATATCAGATTCCATCAGTACAACTAGACTGATTATGCGGCACTATATAGCAAACCCGGCGTGTGCAAAACAGTCTGCATCTGCAACCTTCCGGTTTATGTTCTCAAAGACTTGGACAAATTTCAGCAAGTTTATTTACGACTGGATGCGTTTTAGTCCATTATGAAGCAGACATACACCGAACCGAGCCCGATAATCAAGCGAGGTCTCAAATTTTATGTTATAACATAAGTCATTAATCAGTGTCCTTCGATCGATTGAAGCCTGCATTTCATTTCCGTATTCGGACGCCAATAAATCAGTAAATGTTAGTTATTAAGCTAAATTGTCACCATCAAGTCAACTAGTAAATCAGAACATCAAAATCAATGTTGCATGACAGGAACTGCAATGTAGCATACACAAGAAACGAGAGCAAGAACAATCAACGAGCTCGATTTAAACTTGACATCGATGACGTAACGTGAAAATAATAACTATCAAACTATTCATTAATGAACCAAACCCAAGGGATCGGAATTACCGACAAGATTCAAACACAACAATCTATAAATAAAAAATAACATTTTCACCAAATATATATTCTATTTACAATCAACAGATAGGATAAATCAATACTAATCATCATGACTAGATGTGTTAAAACATATGCACAAAATTTACATGTAGTACTATGACTGGATATGAAACCAACTTACAATGTGCCTTTAAAATTTCGTCCGATGATGAATTCAATATCCAGTACAAAATATTGTGAGAATAGCATTGGCATAATAACACCTTCCATAGATAATTTCAATATTAAAATACTGATAGCACAAATAAACAAATTATTCATAAATCGAGTTGGCAAGCCTGAAGTAAAAACCAATCCTATCTTATTTAACCAGTCGTCGAACAACATAGCAAAACTACCGCCAGTCGCACGCACTGACTCGTTTCGATCCTACATGATCATCATCAAGGTATGACGGCAAACTGACTAGCGAGGAACAATCTGCATTGGATATATATGTAAAGACAAATTAGATATGCGGCTCTCACCTCATGTAGTCTTGCATACATTGTACGTGACTGGAAATGTCGGCAGCACAATTTCTATGCAGTCACGAACATTAGCTGTTTTTAACTTTCGCCACACACTAATATATATAGACAATACAATTAAACAATAATTGATTGCGCGAGAGGTGGTAACAATTCTTTAAATCAAGTTTGCGAGCTTGAAGTAAACACCAACCCCATTGTATTTAACCAGCCATCAAACAACAACAAAACTACCGCCAGTCTTATTTTGCTTTCCATATATATGCAATGTGGGTTGATCCTCGCTAGTCAGTTTGCCGTCGTACTCTGATGCTGATCATGGAAGATCGAAACGCGTTAGTGCGTGCAACTGGCGGTAGTTTTGCTATGTTAATCGACGTCTGGTTAAATGAAACGGGAATGTTGTTTACTTCAAACTCTCAAACTTTATTTAAAGAATAGTTACCGCCCCCGTCCAATCATTTGATGTTTAATTTATCGATAAATTAAAACCTACATGGCTGATTGAAACGAATGTTATTGATAATTAGAATATTCTCTCAAATTCTAGAACATTCTTTACTTAAATCCTTGCGGGCATTTATGCTATTAAATTGTGCATAATTTCAGTTTTCTGTATTTTTGCATGACTTGTGTGATCCCGTCTGTGGACTTGGTGCAGCTATCTTGTTTCACTTATTAATTTTAGAATATTTCATCCTCACAGTTTACTTCTGTCACAAGTTACAGTTTTCAATTTTGTATATTGTGATCGTCTAGGAACAGATAACTTAACTAACAAAGCACCGTATTTATTACCCAAATAAGTTTTAAAAGAAACATGTTGCGTGACAGGGAATAGATTAGTTACCTTTTCCTTGTGTTGCGATACAAGGTGTTCGCATCCTCTGTCAACCCAATTATTCCATATATTTCGACTTCCTCTTTCGGATTTCTTTTTAAATGGAATTCGTATCACACAAGCAATTTGACAATCAATATGTCAAATGGAAAATTTTAATTTATACAGTCCCATTTATACTTATTGTTAGATCTCTTAAGCATAACTGTTTTTAACTAGGTAAGTGTATGTCAAATTGGCTTGTGTATGTATCCCAATGAAATTACAGCGATTTTCCAACATCTGACGATTCATTAGATAAGCGAATGCCACGTCTATGTGTTTCTGTGTATGTGTTTGCTTAAGAATGAGAAATAATCTGTTACATATAATTAGCGGTACCTGTATCAGCCATTCAAATGAAACTAAATGATTATTGTCATTTTTACACTTACTTCATAAATGAAGTAATTACGAGTGGCATCCCAGTGAGGAGGGGGCAAGATACTGTGAATACAGTAAATAATTAAGAGTTAGCAAAATTTAATTAAACAAGGATAAATTGTTTTAATAGGGTAGAAAGTTAAAATTAAAATAAAAATGGGTCATAAAAGAAATTTGAAAATTTGATAAAGCAAGATAATAGTAATAGTGCAAAGAAGAGTTGCCTTTTTCCCATCAAAAAAATTTAAATGTTTGTTAAAAGGCACTACACTAACAACAGAACATAATTATCATCATCATGTCCAGCCACACAAAAGTCAAATCCAAAGTTTTGTTTAATTCTCAGTTAGATGCTTTTATGAACAATAATCTTCCATACTTTTAGGATGCAGATATCGAAGTTCTCCCCGGTGGTAGGTTAGTAGATCTTGACTATGCAGACAATATTATATTTTTTATTCGACAACTGAGATTCTGCCTAATCCACTTTACGTAGTTGTTGTTACGTCCTTCGGTATGAAATTCGCGCCTTTTTATGTGAGGTACTTCTACAGGATCACTTACCACTTACATCAGCCCTACAGCTACAAATTGGAGATTTGGACTTAATTGACAGGTTTACATACCTTGAAGTTAATATCTTAGGCATTATATATGACGAGGTATGGGAATCGCGAAGGCTACAAAACGTTACCTAACCATCATCATCATCATCATCATGTCCAGCCACACAAAAGTCAAGTGACTAATGTTTCACTGCCATATAACCATAAGGAGTGAAAAAATGTATATAAGTGAATTTAGACAAATTATTAGTGAGATTTACGAGAAAGACAGAGAGAAGGAATACCTTGCTAATTAGAGTAAATTTATCAGGATAACTCACAGAAATGAGGCAAATAAACCTCTCTACAACACCATTATGGACAAGCTAGCATTCGGGCAAGGCGACATCAGCAATACAGCTTCCTTGCGGATTTCACTGTATCACGTCATAAACAAACCCAACCTCGCAGCTAACTTTGCCCTACTAAGAAAAGGAAATTACAAAGATGATTCTACTAGACATCTGCAACAAGATCGCCACTGAGCTCGATTCGATGCCATATCGCTAAGGGTTTCTAACCAAGAACTATGATGCGCACGAGGACCCCATCCTGGCAGACGAGTGGGTCCTATACTACCCAATTTGGATATAAGTGACTTCAATTGTTTCTGCCATGTCAAAATCTGCCCACCTTGTTTCTTACGCCAATTTGGTGCTGGATGAGAGAACAGAGCTCTATTGGGCAATCGGAATGAGGGCATACGCAAAACGTGACCGAGCCAACGAAGTTGATGGAGCCTTATTTGCTTTTCTAAAGACGAGCACTTATTGTCAGATCCAAAAATACGTCTACGGATGTCAACGTTAGTTATTCGTTGTTGGTAACCAACATGTGCTATACTTCTCAAACAACGATGATCGAATGCCTGTAAGCGTCTCAGATCATCAACTCTAAGAGGCCAAGTTTCACTAGCGTATAGTAAGACTGCGCGTACAGATGCATTGTAAACACGACCTTTAAGGCAAAGTGAAATATTCGCGTTTCTCCATAAATGTCGAAGGTTCGAGAAAGCTACTCTAGCTTTCGCGATCCGTATTCTCACCTCGTCGGACATATTGCCTACGTTATTGATAGAGCTCCCAAGATATGTAAACCTGTCGACTATGTCTAGATCTTTATTCTGCAGAATATAAGATAATAGGTAAAATAAGATAAGTAATCAAGGATGAAATTATATAATAATCAAAAAATAAATAAAGTGATATTGAATTACTCACCCTCCATCTCTGTAAGTTAATAGCAATCCAGTGTTTTTATTCTTTATCTTGCGCGAGTTTCTGATTCTGATTCTTGCAAGCTTTGTTTCCTACCATTATTTAATGCTTTATTTCAAATAGACCTAGTGATTTCCCTACGGTTATTTCATTCATGATGTCATTTCTCGATTTAATTTCGATGGATTTTCTATTTAATCTTATCGATCTACTACGACCACAAATTGATATGCGTCTGCACTCATCCCAATTAATTGTTTGCTTTGTCTTTACTTAATGGGGTGCAAGATCCGATCTATTAGCATGGCCATATTTACATGCTGCTTTATGTTCTCCTCTGCTTACCTTAATTGGCCGCATGGTTTCACCCACATAGATCAGGTTACAATCGTTACATTGAATTTTATATACCCCTGATTTGTCTAGCGGTTCTATCTTCTCCGTTTGGTTTGGCAGTTTAATACCTAGGGTAAGGGTCTGTTTTAAAGTAGTACGCATGTTGTATTTCGATGCTCCCATTTTGATTTCCTACCCGGTTTCGAGTCAGGTATTACCATTACCCTCCGATAATATTTTGTTTTATTTGACCCCACGTAATTCCAGTCATGATTAAATTTATTTTTAACGCTCATCATAGTTGCTTTAATTAACTTTAGAGAATGCTCAGGAGCACTGTATAATTATCGTAGTCTACCTAATTCAATCTCTGCTTTTTATCTGTTGGTATTAAGCTTCTTATTATAATCGATATTAAGATACCGATTTTCATTCTTTATGGATGTTTTGAACTGAAATTAAGAAGAATACATGAATAAGTATCTTTCCTATAAACACACCGTTCTAGTTTTGCACCATTTCTAATTAACTTGAAATCCAGAAATTGTAATTTGCCACGATTCATTTTCAGTTGTAAATCTCAGTTCGCTCACCTGACTTGCTATGTTTAAGAAATTTATTATTTGATCCTCCCCGTTATGCCAAATAACTAATATATCATCCAAATATCGTACACACAATTTTGGATTTAAGAGTGTTATATCTAAGATGTTTCTCTCCACGTAATGCATGAAGATATTAGCTACTGGAGCTGACAGTGGTTTTTCCATTGAGGCACCTCTAATCTGCTTATAAAATTCATTCCTAATTTTTTTTAAATGGAGGACATACATAACTACATCATCTACATGACATGTCTCATCGTCATTTTCCTTCCTTCTAATATTATTGGCTGATCAACCAGGAAACACTTAAAATAGTCTAGTGCTTTGGGTACTGGTATATTGGTGTACATTGACACCACATCAAAATCTCGCCAATCTATTGTTTTCATTTAGCTCACATCTATCTACAATCTCAACCAAATGGTAGGAATTCATCAATGTATGGTCTAAGAGGTACGAATATTTCCTTATTCTGTGAAAGGAAAGAATAATCTATCAGACGCCTATAGGCACACTAAGACAAGTACAGACTTGACATCAATGAGGCTCTCATTATTTAATAGTGTCAGAAACTCCAGACAGTGCGATGTATCGATTTAAATTCATCCAGCGCGTTATTTAAATAATTTTATTCGGAAGCCGCTTTCCTACATTTTGCAGCCTCGCCCTTAGCACGCAGAACAAAAATAGCAAACAGAGACGGTCGGTGCGCTAAATTGATTAATTCACGATCATGAGCAAACGCGAATTAGCCAGCTCAAGAAATGGCCCAAATTTAAAAATATATGGCACAAAGCACTCTATTGCTATTCTCGTTATAATTTAATAGAATAAGATGTTGCGCAGTCAGTTTCGCACAGACCAATTTATCGAAAAGTAGTTCATTAAAATTTGTATTGACTTGCAGTAGATATTAGTCTCTCTTGCTATCAATTATAATTTATTCTTTTCATTAATTTTTCTCTCAGATGCATGAATGATGATATATTGTATCAAAAATTCTGCTCCATTTTTAATTTTGGAATGTTATTGAAGGAAGCTTTTATTCAACTGTAAAGCCAGTCAAATCCTCACTAGGAAGCCTAAGCTGTCTGCCGTAAACACTAAAAACGGAGGAATAAGTATGGTGTTCGAGCCCAAACCGCCTCAAGATTCTGCACCGTGCTTGAAGAATACACAATACGAACGAAACCGGTATTCTGCATGAACTGCCCTTTCCACATTATACAATGCTCAGTTTATACTGCCAAATGCATGTTTAGAATGGGATTGGTGTTTACATCAAGACCGCCACCTTGATCTAAACAAGTTTGCTTATAAAATACACACGGCGCAAACCATCGGTATTTTAAAATGATTGCTATAGACTTCCTTAAATTTGATGGGAGAAAAAAATATTCTCAGCCGCATTAACGATCACAAAGTCGCTGGATGTTTTACCTCATTACAAATCTTTTTTATTTTGGAGGAATAGATTAGGAATTATCTGAATACGCTAATTGTCACGAAATAGAGAAACGACTCCAGTCGAAATGATACCAGAGTGCCGCTGTCGTGCGCATCACTGCCAGAAATGACAATTATTACGGTGTCAGTCTACTCTACATGAATTTGGTACTGCAGTCGTCCTTCGAAGACCTTCAGAAACGGAGACCAAATTTAAGCAACTTTTCGCAATTCTTATCTTGCATAATAATGGTATCCAGAGTACTTGAAGGCCGTTATTAAAACTCAATATCTTGTAATCGCACTAGGTTACTTTCTGAGCCTATTTCAATTGGCGACGGCGTAAATAAAGTAGAAATCCTGCTCTTGCGTAATTCACTTATCGCCACTCACAGGAGTGGACATCATATATAGAGGTCGACTTGCTGATGATTCTGTTATGCTAGCCGAAAGACTGCTCCGGACAGCCGTTAGTTGTCTTCAGAAATTTTCTACTCGACCAGTCAAAAACGTTATGTCTAGAAATCTGTCATTATGGCCATTTTTAGACAGTCTTAGATTATGTTAAACAGCGCCCATTCTACCAGGTGCTAACGAATTCGTCTACTCAAGATTCACAGTGATATCAGACAGATAGACCGTTGTCCATGTTTTCAGGTGTATTATCTCAGGCACATTTTGCCAACTATTTTTTAATCTTAGCCCTAGTGTGATCAAATATTTACTCAAATCATACAAATCTAATGTCACATTATTTATGGAGAATTCGACATTCTTTGGATCAATTGGGAAGATTATTTTTAAATCATCAGCGAATTTGCAAACTCGACCGTTAAGGATCTTAGTTTCCAAATTTGCAAATACAATTTTAAATAAAATTGGCCCCAAGCTTGATCCCTGTGGAACTCCACTCGTTACTCGTTTCGATTTTGATATCAAATCGTTTACTTGAATACTCATTCGTCGATTATATAGATAGTATTTAAGTAATCTAAAAATCTTCGGATCAATATTCTCGTCTAATGTGATTACATGTTTCCACATGGAAAGCATATTAGTAGTTGTCGATCTACCTTTCGTAAAGCCATGTTGACATAGGTCAAAATCAGCCGGTAACATACGTTCTAAATGATCTAGTATCAATCGTTCTATTATCTTCAAAAACGAAGGGATAATAGAGATTAATCTATAATCACTGGCGCACGTTGGCTTACTAACTTTTGGCAACGGCTTTGCTACTATCGTTAATATATCGATTGGTAATTTCCCATTCTTCAAAATTCTATTTATAAAGTTGCAGAGCACATTCCTAAATGTTAAGGGTAATTGAAGCAGGTTATCAATCGAAATACCAAGGTGATCTTTTTGTTTTTTTTATTTGATTTTTAACATCAATTTTATCAATTCATCACTGTCAATAACAAGTCCTGATTCCTGGTCTCCCAAAGGATCAGGTAGTTCCATAAAATTTCTTTCATTCTGTGGATTACATATCAAATTGCCAAAAACATCATCCAATTCACAGAGAAATTCGTGCTCAGTTTTATCCACAGGTAATATAAGCTTTAACTTTTCCTTATATTTACTATAATCTGTGAGGAGTTTGTATCCTAGTCTAGGATTACTCTTCATTTTGGCCAAAATAATTCGTTCTGATCTTTGCCGAATTATCAGCAGTGATGAATTAATTTCGTTATCAATGAGATCTAACCTCATTTGTTTAATACTATTGATAAGACTACACTTTATTATATTATCTCGTTTAATTCTTAGTTTACACAATTTCCTATTAATTCGTTTCGGTATAATGTCCGTAAACGTAGATACCTGAAATAAAATAGATAACAACGATGAAACAGAAGAAACAAACTCGTCAGTGTTCAAGAAATAAAAACTTCCGTAATCAATCAGTAAGCTTAATTCTCTAAATAGATTCCAGTTGATTCTGGAACAGTGCACGTGTGCATTTTCAAAATTTAGTTTCTGTGTTTTGCTACTCAAGATGTTTCATTGTAGAATAATCTGTTTGTGATCCAATTCTTTGAAATAATTAACAACATCATAACTGTACGATTTCACCATTTCAGTTTCTAAGTATACATGATCTAAGCATTGCGAACCTCTAGTTGATTCATTTATAATCTGCTTGAGATCATGGTTAGAAAAAAATTGGTTATTTCACAGTCCTGTAACTTATTAAAGTCACCTACCACTACATTATAGCCATGGCAGTCAAAGATAGATTGAAAAGAATTAGTAAATGTTTGATCATCAAATAAAGTAGCATACGGCGGTCTATAAACCGCTGTTAAAATCAGATTATCAAATTGTATAGATAAGAAATCAATGATAGCATTATCATCACTAGTATGTAGAATTTTCGCCTTAAATACAGATTTACTATAAATGAGTACTCCTCCACCTCTTTTATCCAGCGATCTGTCTTTTCTAAATAAAGAATAGTGAGGAATATCAAATTCATGGTTTTCTATGTCATTATTAAGCCAGGTTTCAGATAAAATTATAAAATCAAAATCATTACTTATTATAAAATTACAAAGCAAAAAGTTTTTGTTCCTAACACTTCGAAAGTTAGCATAAAATAAGGTAAATGTGGAACACGACTTATCTAAACAATAATCAACTTTTACTGATTCAGCTTTGTTGGCTTCTTTATTATGCGTTTCCCAGGTTTTGAGGCCATTCTTCCTCTCCCCCGCTGTCCACAACATTTATTAATGATACATCGTTTTTTGATGTTGCGGTCTCAGAGGTTGCTTGATCAGGGGTTAGCAGCTTCCGTTCCTGGTTGTTTATTAACTTTTTTGCTTTAGCCAACTTTCGTTGGAGAAACGTTTTGTCCCGACCAATAAAAATGCTGCGAAAACTCAGACTCTCATCTTTCTTTTTGTTGATGGACTCAATTTGCATATTTGTTGGGCGTTTTGATAATTTTACAATAACTGGCCTTGGACGATCCGATCGTTTACCCACCCTAAAGCATTTTGCAATATCCGCATGCGTCTCTTCTTTTATTAACGCATTTAATTTCTGGACATCATTAACCTCAGCATTTTCAGCAAGATTAAATAATACTAGTTGATCTTGCTTGCTGTTTCGCGCTGATACTTCGTTCGCCAATATATTCAATATTTCTTCGCCAGATGATTT
The DNA here is from genome assembly GCA_029291075.1 of Eudiplozoon nipponicum. NCBI lineage: Eukaryota > Metazoa > Platyhelminthes > Monogenea > Mazocraeidea > Diplozoidae > Eudiplozoon > Eudiplozoon nipponicum. The sequence goes on from JAQBSW010002197.1 coordinate 50,986, forward strand.
ATTTTTAACAGGCGTATCACTTTCCACTGTTATAGCAGCCAATTCAATCCAAGGCTGAACATCAATTTGTATTTTGTCTAATTTAATGTTTAACGCTTCATTCAGTTCAACTATACGCACGCTTAAAGTCTCATTATTTTTAACTGCCTGTTCCAATTTCATCGCATTCACAACAGCCTCATTCTTCAATATGGACACTTCATTTTTTAAATAGTTGTTGTCTTCTTTCAATACCTTCACTGAGTTCTGAAGATCCATAACAATTTTTTTCAATATCAGAATGCGACAAAATTGGAGACATTTCGAACCGCGCGCGATTATAGGGGAAAATATAAATAAACTAGTGTTAGGCAAACGGAATGTGAACTTCTTACTTAGCAAAACACCCGATCAAATAACCTGGAAAGAAATAAGACGTGAAAAACATAATTATTAAAATACCTGTTCCAGAACGTCCCCAATATGTACGATTCAAAAGACAAAATGATAGCAAGTGTATGTTGTGAATATCGAGTAATTATTAACGTAATTGGAGAAAAGGAACAAGTGCAGCTTGCTGAAAAAAGTCAGGCCAGTCAAGTGCAGATTACTAAAACCGAAATTACGCACAATTCAAAAGTATATATACTGTCAAGTATTTAAAAAAAGAATGTTCTAGAAAATAAACAAATTTCTTTTTAAATAAAATTTGTTTCAATCAGCCAAGGTGGTTGAAATTTATCAATAAATGTCACTAATTTTGTAGGAGGAAATATCTTCCTCTACATACACCACCTTCTCAAAAAAAGACGGCTAATAATAAACGTAATCATTATTCTTCAGCTAACGTTGTACTCTTCCTGAACGAGTTGTACATAATGGCGCTTCTGACGTCTACATTGCGCCCTGTACCGTTGTCACTGGCACTGCTAATACGCCCGGTGTTGACAGAAAATTATGATCTTGTAACTCGGTAGAATATGATGCTGATGTGTTTGACAACGCTGCTTTGTATTATGTGTCTGTGTGATTGGATTGCACACATCAGATTCGTCCATGGAACGATGGTCATTCAACTCATCTGGTAATTCATTCCTATCTTATGAAATTTGAATGCGGAGTTCCAGCTTCATATTTTGCAATGCCGCGTTTTGCGTACGCGGGTAGTAGCTTTGCACGGACAGTTTTACAAAGATCCGATTAATCAAAATTTTCCAATTTCGAATTCATTCCTATCAGCAATCCAGATAAACTGGGGAATGCAACGATCCAAATTAACACAATCCTCAATGCCATTTATCTCTATGATGACATTTTTGCCAGTCACCCTCATGACCTTATATGGTCCTTTGTAAAATGGTGTCAGGCAGTTCTTCCTATTTTCATTAGTTAAATAAACATACGAAGCCGATCTTAGATAAGAGGACGTATAGCACTTGGTTTTTGCTTTACTAGTCCTGGTCGGAGCCAAACGACATATCTTATCTCTAAGTGCTCCTAAAAACCAATCTACATATCTAGAAGCCCAATCAAGACTACTTGGAGTTTCTATTAGAAGATCTCCAGGCAACCTTAATGGTCCTCCATATACCAATTCTGCTATTGAAGTTCCTAACTGTGCCCCACATCTGTTGCGCATGGCAAGTAATACTATTGGAAGATCGTGTATCCAGCTTGCTCCACTATTACACCTTAACGCAGCTTTCATGTTCACGATGCAGCCTTTCTACCATCCCATTCTCTCGTGGATTGTATACGCTAGTATGCAATACAGTTGTTCCCATGATATTAAGAGATTTTAAGAAAAGCTCTGACACAAATTGACTACCGCGATCACTAGTGACTCTTTCCGGAACAACATAACGCGATATCCAGTTATGTAGGAACGCGAACAAGACTTCTTGCGCTGTTATATCTTTCAAAATCGCTTCAAATTGGCGATTAAAACGATCTAACTTTGTTAGCAAATATTTTTGGCCATTGACTGAAGTCATTTCGACAATGTCTATGTGTACGTGTCAGAATCGTCCAATTGGTATCCCAATATTCTGTATCTCGGTTCTGGTATGTCTCCAAACCTTACATGTTTGACACTTGGCACAGGCTCTTACCCATACCGAACTCGGCTAACCGGGTTATTTGAGAATTTACTCTGCGAGAGTAATTAAGCCCTGCTGTTTTACCAAATATGCTGATCAACGTCTTATGATATGTCAATAACTTGAATTGATGACCATCTAAATAATGCTCAAAATGTAGCACTGCGGCATACACAGCTAGAAGCTCTTTACCAAACGTATCACACCGTTTTTCTCGATCAATAATCTTTCGGCTATAAAACCCAATCTGTCTTACTATATTCTTGTCTCTTTGCTGAAGCACTGCCCCTATTGCAACATCTGAGGCTTCTGTGATAAGCTCGAATGGTTTTTCCGAATCCACAGGTGAAAGTGTGGTTATGTCACTTAGCATTTCCTTGGCCCTCCGGAATTTTTCATGGTCTTCCTGACTCAAGTTTATAGGCCAATAGTACTTGATCGTGCTCTTTTCACGTGTGAGATGGCGCGTTAACGATCCTAGAATACCGGCTAGACCTGGAATGAATAGAAGATAATAGCTGATCACGCCCAAGAACCTTCGTAACTGGCGCAAGGTCTGGAGCTCCGTTGTGTCCGTGATAGCTTGGATTTTATCTTCCAATGGTTTAATTCCGTCTTTGGAAAGTACATGTCCAAGATACTTAACAGAAGAGCACCCAATGTTACTCTTATTGTGTTTGACCACTTATCCATATTAATCCAGCCTGGTCCAAACCGTTTCCAAAGGCCTACGGTGTTTATCACATGAGCGACTAAAAATTATTATGTCGTCTATATAAACCCTCGCAAATGGACAATTCTTACGGATATCTTCAGCCAAACGCCTGAATATCTGTTTGACATTTTTCAAACCAAAAGGTATTCGAAGAAACTCATGCGATCCCCCTCCAGGAAATCTGACTACGGTGAGTGGTATAGAACTTTCCTCCATCGGTATCTGATAGTACGCTTTATAAAGATCTAAAGATGAATAAACCTCATATCCCATTGTGTCTCAGAGCAGAGTACTCTGGTCAGGGAAAGGATAAGAATCACCCTTCGTCACTGAATTTAATAGACGATAATTTCCGTAAACCCTCCATTGTCCCGGTTCAGGTTTGGGAACTACCACCATTGGGGAAGCAAAATTGGAATTTGACCTTCTAAAATCCCCTCTTCGCGCAATTGGTGAAATTCGGACACAGCAACTTGTTGCTTGTGTTGTGCCTTTGGTGAACAAGGCAACGGAACCACCAATTCTATTTGGTGTTCTACTCCTGTCTTCAATCCTGTTCTTTTGGCACTGAAAGGCTGAAACACTGCAAGGTTTTTCTCGATGATGTCGGCAAAGTCATGTGCGATCGTGGGAAGGAGTAAAATGACTGTTCTAACTGTCGAAGTGTTATACTCAGTGTGTAAACACCCCTAAGCCTTCTGCGATAGTCCTAGTTTGATTATCTAAAGTCAGTTTAAAGTGCTTCAAGAAATCCATCCCAATGATATGGTCCTTGACATCGGCTACGAGAAAGTTCCATGTAAAAGAAGATTTCTGGCCTAAGGTCAGCGACATATCCTTCATCCCTATGACTCCTATCGGACTACCATTTGCAGCCCATAGTTGATAATCAAATTTAGGGCAATCTGCTTCTACCACGTCTGACCTAACTACGCTTACTTCAGCACCTTTATCAATAAGAAACTCCAGTCCATTAAATTCATCTTTAGTAATGAATTTGTTGCTGGATAATCCGGCAATTTTTTTGCCATATCTCCGCTTAGAAAGAATCTGACCCTCTTTCCTTCTGTTTCGGTGCTATTTGATCTTGTCGCATCTTTTGCTTTTGCCTTAAGTATGCCTTTTAAAGGCATGTCTGGGAGCCTTTGCAATGGAACCCCCCTCCCTACGGCTCTACTATCAGGGGTTTTATCCTTTTCCCGGTTATGGATTCCTCTCTACCGGTTAAGTGCTTCCTGTCCATTTGAGTTCACCTAAACGCGGGTATGTACAATTTTGTCCTTGGCACTTTGCACGTTGACCATATTCTGACCTAACTAGCAACACCATGGCAGAATCTACCGTTACAGCATGTATCTGTGGTTCCTGCTGTTTATACACGCCGCCTAGCCCTTTGAGTTTACTTGGCCAATCAACATTCATTGTTTCAAATACCTCTAATGTAGCTCAGCTGTAAAAATAGAATTCACCACATCTCTAGATATATTCAACCCGGAAGCTTTCGTACAAAGGCGTTCATAAGAATTTCATGGTACTTGACGCCCCATCTTTTCTAGGCACATTTGTGCCGACCTTCCAGGCTGAAATCTCTGTTGAATTTCGGCCATTAGTAACTCAAATTCATTATTAGGATCTTCCACAGTTCTGTGGAAGGTACTCGTGAAATTCTCAGGCAATGCCATCCATGCTGCTGCAAATTTCTCCCCGACCCAACTTGAGTGTTTTTCGGATGTATACGGTGGTAGACAATATTTTTGGTCTGGCGCGGTCGCCATATTTTGCAGAAGCTCCATACCTATTAGTAACTGAGAACTCCATTAATGCCAATTCGTCTTCAGTCCTTGATTGTCCAATTGAATCTGATAAGCTATTACTCTCGTTCGCGTCTATTAAATTCATGCCTGCTAAATCTTGAGCTAATTTACTTGTGTCCTCAAACTTAAGATTAGCTTCCATGCTGATCGTATTTAATTATTAATTTGATAACTTGTGTTAGGCAAACGGAATGTGAACTTCTTACTTAGCAAAACACCCGATCAAATAATCTGGAAAGAAATAAGACGTTAAAAACAGAATTATTAAATTACCTGTTCCAGAACGTCCCCAATATGTACGATTCAAATGACAAAATGATAGCAAGTGTATGTAGTGAAAATCCAGTAATTATTAACGTAATTGGAGAAAAGGAACAAGAGCAGCTTGCTGAGAAAAGTCAGGCCAGTCATGTATAGATTACTAAAACTGAAATTACGCACAATTCAAAGTATAGATACTGTCAAGTATTTAAATAAAGAATGTTCTAGAAAATAAACGAAATTCTTTTTAAATAAAATTTGTTTCAATCAGCCAAGGTGGTTTAAATTTATCAATAAATGTCACTAATTTTGTCGGAGGAAATATCTTCCTCTACAATACAAGAAGGACAGCACTGCGCATTTTCCATCTTTAATATTCCACTTCAAAATTTGATAACAAACTAACTAGGACACAAAAATCCTCTTGCAATATTGGAATCGTTACTAGATTTTTTCGTGTTGTGTCCTTTATGAACAATCCATTCATATTTACTCAACCAAGTAACATAAAACAGCTATTTCAGTATCTCTGTCTCAACTTAATTGTATCGGTGTTCACTAAAGTTCTCGACAGGTTTCTTTACAAAGAAATATACTCCTAGATAGATAGTTTTGCACTTCTAGATGATAAACATGGGGCTCTTCCTCCGTCAATATAAAAAACTGCTATTCCTTCGTTTCTAAAGGTTACGAACGCACTATCCTCTGTAGTATATTTCCAAAGCCTTCCATTCCGACACTTTCTCGGTGACTGAATTTGCCTTATAAGTAAAGGCACCTGTGGTAATGCATTTATGCTAAGCGTCTAGTCGGTGACTAACTTTGGCGTCTTAATAATCATTTCATTAATCCTAGGCCAATGGCATCTTTTGTCAATCAATTGCTTCCTTTTTGCTCTGAACCGTTTAATTTCTACATGAACATTCGGCATCCAAATGAGCCCAAATAAATTATACTCTAGTCACTATTAACATTATTTAATTACAATGACCAATTATATAACGGTGCCGCTATCAGTATTTGCACATTCTCATCCGACCCAATTTACTTATTACCTGACATTGCTAGGCACAATCACAAGCTCATACGTGATACTCCTGATTTGGATATGACTATTTTCAGTTTCGGGATAGATGACTATGAATGAAAATTTCAGTTTAAATCACTTTATTAACACGCGTCCGCATTTGCGCAAAATATCGTTGATACCTCACATGTGTGTTATCCATACGTTTCATTTAAAATGATTTATTGCAATACAAGAAATTAGTTAGCCACCAAGAATTAGATTAAGAAAGCAGATAAAATGTACCACGTACAAAATTCTAATGCGAGAACACTGACTTAAAGCACAATTCGTTCCTTCTGCAGTCGTTATACTCCTTTTTATTGATATCTTTCTCCCCAGTCTTTCTACAAGTTTCTTTTCGCTCCTTTGAAATGTCAAAAATGGTCATCACCGTATTTTCTATATATATATATTATAATGTCCATGCCTTTTAATTTAACACAGTATTCTTATAATTAGGAAAACAACACACAGTGGATAAAGGCCATTTATTTCGTGAATACTAATCATCTCTTTTACAATCATACATATTTATACATTTTGGGTTTTCAATTGATTATGCTAGTGGTAACAAATCTGACTCGTTTTTACTGCTGTTTCTTGTTTTGGCTAGTTGGTGAGTGTGTATGCGTTTGTGTTTGTGTGTATGCGTGTTTGCATGTAAAGGTCATTCTCGCAGTATTGCAAAGTGATGTCTGAGATCTGGTCATTATTGTTTTGATAGCTTGAGAATTAACCATTTGTGCGCATTGTTCACTGTTACATATACAAGTGCTATTTTCCCAGTATAGTTGATCGTTTCACCTCGTTGCGCAAAGTTTTTTCACGTGGTAACAACGCCAGTGTTGATTGCAGTGTTAAACGCTCACATTGTTTGGAGACTTCTGTCATCGTATGCGCCTCTGTTATTTCCACTTCAGTTTGTTGCCAATCCGATTGTACGTTTGTTGATTCTAGTCGAGGGCCTGCTTGTTCTTGGCTGGATACTAGTAGATTGTTGTTGAATTTTGTTATTCTTGGCCAGTCGATAAGGATATCATGTTGATGAAACTTTTGAATATTAAGGTCAGGTGCTTGTTGTTTTATGTAAAGTGCTTCGTAGATAAATAATAATTTTTCTGATTTTGCTTTATGTAGAATTGTGAAATTGGTCGAATTGACAGGGTGCCCCGTTGCCAATATATGATCGGAAATAGCTGATTTTCCTGACGGTGGCAAGCCTTTGTTAATCAATTTCTGTGGCAAATGTTGTTGGATTCTGCTTCGTACGTCCGATATAATGTCCAGATCTCAGACATCACTTTGCAATACTGAGAGAATAACCTTTACATGCAAATACGCATACACACTCACCAACTAGCCAAAACAAGAAACAGCAGTAAAAACGAGTCAGATTTGTTACCAATAGCATAATCAATTGAAAACCCAAAATGTATAAATATGTATGATTGTATAAGAGATGATTAGTATTCACGAAATAAATGGCCTTTATCCACTTTGTTATTTGTGTTTTCCTTATTATAAGAATATATATATATATATATCCAACATGGTACTGATATCCGGACTCTTCGCAAGACTTATTCTAGTTGATTCTATCCGAATCAGTTAAAATTTATCTCTCCTCAGAAAGAATTAACACGAAGCTGGTTAAAGCACTTTTCTTTCTCAACTGCTAACAGTCCCATCACTACAATCATAATCGTTAAATATTTTGCTATTTTCTATTTCACTCAACGAAAAATATCCCTCCTTTTGAGCTGTATACTGATTTTTTTAAATTTTTTGGGCCAAATGGCTTTTGTTAACAAATAAAGAGTTATTATTATTTGTAGATAATGCAGAATACGAGGAAGAAATGGTCTTATCCGATAAAATGTCTTTAACTAATTGCACATATAAAGAAAAACATTTTGCTTAGGATAATATTAATTATTATTTATTGTAGCACACATCAACAGTTAATAATGTGCTGTAGATTTTATATATTTACGCGATAACAAGCCGATCGGTGGGAACATTAAGTAATAAAAGAACCAACAATGGGTCTGTTAGAAGGCAAGCATATCAGAGAATATAAAAATTGCTATATTTTTAGATATTAAAAGTAAAAATCAAAACAATGCGTTGAGAAAAACCTAAATTGAATAAAGGATGACAATACATTTTGAATCACGAAATAAGTCATTCAGAAAACGTGCTCCAACTCTTGAAACCTCCGATTAAATTCATTATTCTAAAAATTAATTGCATGAAACAGAAACCTGAAATCCACACTATCTTTAATGCTGTTTACAGCCATTAAACTACGTTTTCCGCCCAGGCAGTAAATGACAGCTTCAGACGTAGGCTTTTCTCTGCCATATATTTCCTTAAACTTTTGGTCGGACAATTCAAATGCCGCCTTTATGTTCCCAACTTAACTTCGAACAAAAATGAGTCTTACGTGGTATATTGATAGCGTCTTCAATCTTCCCTTGAGAAACTTCATGTGGCTCCCGTACATCAATGATGTACAATTCGCCTTTCTCCAACAAAGACTTAAGCTCTTTAGCTGTTATATTAGAAAAATCATTTCTTGACGACGTTAACCAAGCTGAAGTGAAAAAGTTTTTCGTGCCACTCCCTATAATGTCAGATAAAAGAATATACTACAGCAAGGAAAATTAGGATAATTGTAGATTCCAAAAGAATACTGATGATATTTTATAGGGTATAGCAAATAATGAAATCGATTCATAGTCAAACATAGAATTTACAGGAATCAAAATTGAAATATACGAAAATTCCCGCTGCAACCGACAGAATTGCAGTTAATACGGAAACATGCATTTCTCAAGCGAATTCGAAATATGTCAATTTTTGTGTAGAAAATATTTACACGAGAAGCAGAAGGCGCGAAAACAAAGAATAATTCCTTCGTGACTAATAGAAAATGCAGGTATAATTCTCCAACCAGAGAGTGGTTCTACATTGTATAAAGTGGACGGACGAAAAGTTAAAACAATGTGGTCTTGAAGAGAACCGTCTGAAAACCACACCGGAAAATGCAGTGTATTACGAGAGTACCAGAGAAGACGTGAGTGTAACGGCTCAGATCAATTTGCTGACATATTTTCTAAATGAAAATCAAATTTTATTACGCGGTACCAATTAAAACAAGCTAAATTTGTTAACCAATGGCTTGCGACCATGCGTTTGCACGCGCGCGGTTTATAATGGCTCCGACTTTGTTGAATACCGAATTTGAGAAAATTATTGCGGCCCTTCAAAATTCCATAAAGGATCTAAAGGAGGAGAACATCGCAATTAAAAATAAGATGTCTAAGCTGGAGTCGGATGTCAGTAAACATGCAGAAAAATTAGAATTAGCGGAAAGGAAAAATGAATACTTAAGCGCAAAAATTGATGATTTGACCGTGGCGCTAAACGAGAAGGTGGATAAATTAAAGCTTGATGTTGTGCCATGGATTGAGCTAGCTGAAATAACAGTAGATGATGATACATCAACAAAAAACTGCACTTCAGGAGATGAAATATTAAATATATTATCCAATGAAGTTTCTGCTAGGATTGGAAAACAGAAGCAGTTAATATTATTTAATCTTAATGAAAATGCTGACCCGAATGATGTTGAGAAGTTAAATGATTTAATCAAAGATAAGACTGAGGCGGAAATAACGAAATGCTACCGAGTTGGAAAAAAAACTGAACGACCAAGGCCGGTTGTGATAAAACTATCAAAGAGGCCGACAAACAAACAAGTGGAAGATATCAATAAGAAGAAAGAAGAATGTAATAACTTCCACAATATATTCATCTGCAGAGATAAGACCTTTCTCCAAAGGAAATTGTCAGCAGCGAAGAAGTTGAAGAAGAATTTAGATAATGGATCAAGTAATCCGAAACAAGTTACTATAAAGGATGTGTCAGTAGATTCTAAAATCACAAATGACGGAGTATCAGTAGATTCTAAAATCATAAAAAACGGAGTAGCACTAATGAATGTGGTGGACAGCAGACAGCTACGCACTATAGCTACAATACCCAACAAACGAATTATAAGGAAACCAAAAAAGTTAAACCAGTAACTATCGGAAACTGTAAAGATGAGTTTTGTTGTACATATTCTTTATTTTATGCTAATTGTAGAAGTGTTAAGAATAAAACTTTTTTGCTGTGTGATTTTATAATAAGTAACAATTTTGACTTTATAATTTTAACTGAAACCTGGCTGAACAAAGACATTGAAAACTATGAATTTGACATTCCTCATTATTCTCTATTTAGGAAAGACAGATCCTTGGATAAAAGAGGTGGAGGAGTACTTATTTATAGTAAATCGATATTAAATGCGATAGTGTTACATACTAGTGAATATAATACTGTCATTGATTTTTTAACGATACAAATTGATAACCTGATTTTAACCGCGGTTTACAAACCGCCGTATGCTTATTTACATGATGATCAAATGTTTACCAATTCTTTTCAATCTATTTTGGACTGCCATGGTAATATTGTTGTGGTGGGAGATTTTAATAGGCTGCATGACTGTGAAATAATCAATCTTTTTTCTAACCATGATCTTAAGCAGATTATAAAGGAACCAACTAGAGGTTCGGAATGCTTAGATCATGTATATTTAGAAGTTGAAGCGTTGAACTCACACAGTTATGATGTAGTAAATTACTTCAAAGAATTGGATCATAAACAAATCATTTTACAATGGAACCTTTCGAGTAGCAAAGCACAGAAACCTAATTTTGAAAGTGCGCACGTGCAATGTTCCAGAATCAACTGGAATCTTTTTAGAGAATTAAGCTTATCTATTGATTATGAATGTTTTTTTATCATGAATAATGATGAATTTGTTTCTTCTGTTTCATTGTTATTATCTGATATGTTTAGGGCATCTACATTTACGGATGTTATAACCAAGAGATTCAATAGGAAGTAATGTAAGCTAAGAATCAAACAAGATAATATAATGAAATATAGTCTTATCAATAGTATTAAAAGGATGAGGTTAGAATTGATTGATAAAGAAATTAATTCATCACTGCTGATAATCCGTCAAAGATCTGAGAGAATTATTTTGGCCAAACTGAAGAGCAATGCTAGACTAGGATACAAACTACTCACAGACTACAGTAAATATAAGGAAAAATTAAAGCTTATATTACCTGTGGGTAAAACTGAGTATGAATTTCTCTGTGAATTGGATGAAGTATTTGGCAAATTGTTATGTAATCCACAGAACGAAAGCAATTTCATTGATCTACCTGATCCTTCGGGAAACCAGGATCTAGGACTTGTTATTGACAGTGATGCATTGATAGAATTAATGTTAAAAATAAAATAAAAAAACAAAAAGATCACCTTGGTATATCGATTGATAACCTACTTCAATTACCTTTAAATTTTATGAATGCGCTCTGCAATTTTATAAATAGAATTTTGAAGGATGGGAAATTACCAATTGATATATTAACGATAGTAGCTAAACCATTGCCAAAAGTAAGTAAGCCACAGTGCGCCAGTGATTATAGATTAATCTCTATTATCCCTTCGTTTTTGAAGATAATAGAACGATTGATACTAGATCATTTAGAACGTATGTTGCCGGCTGATTTTGATATGTGCCAACACGGCTTTACAAAAGACAGGTCGACAACTACTAATATTCTCTCTATGTGGAAACATGTAATTACATTAGATGAGAAAAAGTTAGATGCATTAATTGTATTTATAGATATCTCAAAAGCTTTTGACTCTATATCTTTTGATGCTATTTTGAATGCGATTAGTTTGTTGAATATTGATCCGAATATTTTTAGATTACTTAAATAATATCTATATAATCGACGAATGAGTATTCAAGTAAACGATTTGATATCAAAATCGAAACGAGTAACGAGTGGAGTTCCACAGGGATCAAGCTTGGGGCCCATTTTATTTAAAATTGTATTTTCACATTTGGAAACTAAGATCCTTAACGGTCGAGTTTGCAAATTCGCTGATGATTTAAAAATAATCTTCCCAATTGATCCAAAAAATGTTGAATTCTCCAGAAATAATTTGACACTAGATTTGTATGATTTAAGTAGATACTTGTTAACACTAGGGCTGAGAATAAACAGTAAAAAGACGAGAGCTTTAAAAATAGGTAACAGAACTGATTTCAATTATGTTTATTTTCATGATGCTGAGATTAATGATGTTTTTGAGATTAAACTTATGCAAGAAATTAAGGATTTAGGCATAACTATTCATTGTACGGCTTCTGCTAAAATGTATTTTAAATTTTTATCTACCGAACTAGAAAAAGTGTTCAATCCTGCTGATATTTTTAATTTTGATTATGATAATACTTTCTCATGGTTAAATAAAAGACAGGATTAATTGTGTTTCAGCAACATAATTTCTCGAGAATCTATCTTCAAATTGTGTATTATTAAAACTGAAATGTTATGCATTATATCATCTTGTTAATCAACAATGCATACAATCAATTATTAGTCATGGTTACCTTTTTTCTTACAAACTGTTATACTCGAATTATATCTTAAATTTTTCTTATTTTGATGAAGAATCTATCACTCTTTACAGCTGAACTTTCTGATGCTGATAAATTGTACAGTACAACTAATTGCACATATATATGTGATGTGATATCTTTTTATATTGTACATTTTCTAATTTTATTATTTGATGGAACATGTGTGGTTTGAATCCAAATAAAGATATTCTATTCTATTCTATTCTATTCTAAAAAAAAGTATATAAGCGCGGCGCATTTACCATGTAACATCACACACGCTTGATATTTTTGTTTAGTGCGATACGCTTGATTGCTGTCGTTCTCTCTACTTGACTGTTGGCTTACACGGATTTCTTAACTTGCGTTTGTCACGTTGTGTCACCTGTAACGACACAAAGTCATTCCAATTCTCTTGTCGCTGCACAACTAGTCATTCTTATTGTAACAACACAAATAAATTGCCGACATATTGCGTAAATTAAATTCAATTTTATTTACGTTGCACCAATGAGAAAAAAGCGAAACTTGCCGTTAACCAATAGTGTGCAAGTAGACATATATTACTATGGCATGGCTATTTAAGCACGGCCAATTTACCATGCAGTTCAGTTGTCGCATTTGCCTTCTGCTTTGCGTTACGTGTGCGTGCTGTCGGCTGTCATTACCTACGCTGGTTATTGGATTGTCTTCACCAACAATTGGCAACATCCGTGACTCATCTTGTTGCTGTACAACCAGCGAGACGAGCCAATTAATGCAGAACTTCAACGAAGTTTCCACATCGAGATTACAACGCAACAACAGAAGGAACCACAGCCAGAGTCAACCCAAGGCTCTAGGACATCTTCACACTGAAGGAACATTCTCGGCATTTGCCGGAGAACGCACGACCGGCCCTGTTAAGGGCCCCCTATCAGAACAATAACTCTATATCCATAGCACCTTAACCGAGTTTGTAACGTCGTACGGCATTTACTTGAAGCTGGGGCGTTTACAGTATCTATTATCTATATATCGGACTTCTACGTGTGCCAGCCACCAAGGTTTTGCCGCAGATCTTCAACAAGACAATTCTGAGCCTTCACACAGCAACTCACCTCTTTGGTTTCGACAAATCTATTTATCCCGTTGCATCCACAAGGAGGAACCTCCGCCAATCAACTAGAGCCGGCTTTAAGTGTCTAGGTGTGTTTGTAGACACTGTAACACTACAAAACCTTATCGTCATTTGCCGGAGAACGCCAATTTCGGCCCTGATAAGGACCAACAACAGTAACTGTTTCTCATTATCTACGACCTTTAATTATTTTATAACATTGCACGGCATTTACTTGCAGCAAGGGCGTTTATAAATTAGCGATCGCGCTAAGATACTGAGGAGAGTACTGTTTTAAACTTGTTTTTTATATCACAATTCTTTTGGCAAAATTATAATAAAGTGTGTTTCGATTTTTAATTATTATTCTGAGGAATTACATTAAAACCGACGGTAGCCCACAAAACCATTCCATTCTTCACGCTGTTTGTGAATATTTTGTAAAGCACCCCGGCTTCAAGTAAATGCCGTGCGACGTTACAAAGTAGTGAGGTGCCAAGACCGCTGATAATTAGGACTGTTGGTAACCTTTATTAGGACCGGAATTCCTTTTCCCGGCAAATGCCTAGGAATTTAGATAGTGTATCATTGTCTTGAAGTAATCGAAGACTTTTAAGACCGGCTCTGGTTGACCGGCTGTTGTTCCTTCTGCTTTGGCATTCAAATCAGCTGCAATACACTGTGTGAGGGCTGAGAGTTGTCTCGTTGAATATCTGTGACAACGTCCAGGTGCCTGGCACACGTAGAGGTCCAATAAATAGATGTTGCTTATTCTCACAGTTATGCAGCGACAAGATTGGCGTGACTAGGTGACTGTGCTTGTGAAGCAAGACCAGAAATCAGCGTAGGTGAACAATCAGTGTGACAGTAATTAGCACTTACATGTAGTGCGCACCGGAAATCAAGCGTGATTACTGAGTAGCATGGTAAATGCACCGTGTTTATATACTGTTGAAATTGGAAGCTCGCACGCCATTGGTTAACGGCAAATTTTGCTTGTGTTTTTGGTCTCGCATAAATTAATTTTGAATTTCATTTACGCAATATGTAGGCGAATTGTTCTTGAGCCGTTACAATGTCTTAGTCAAAATTTTTTGGGTTTTTCCTTTTGTTTAACCAAGGAAGCAATTTTTGGGGTTATTTCTGTCGTTCAAAACTCTATTCTCCTACGTACAATCTGTGCAAAACTATGGAAGCAGACGTATTTCTGATTTAAGTAGAAGCATATTTCGTCAGTTAAATGTATCAAAACGTTTTATGTTCGTAGAAGCAGATTTTTATTCTGAATTTCCTGTCCATGTCCCACTATGGAAGCAGTTGATGGTAAGCGTTTTTGATATTATTTTTTTTATTTATAGGGCATGTATGTTTTAAATTTTTACGTCGCATCATGCATTTTTATTTCGCTTACTTTTGATATATAATTTTGAGCTTTTAATATCCCGTAAGATTATTAGAATGTCAGGTCTAGTTTTAGAAGTTGATGTCTCTGTATGTGACAAAGACTGTGAATTATTCTTTATGTGTGTAGATTCTGCTTTCTTCTAGTTTCCCGATTATGACTGTCATAAAAAACTGTCAAAAGTTTTCTTAAAACTACCTTCAGAATTGTAGCAACGGATTTATCCAAAGCTTGAGGTCATTAGAAAATTACCGAATCCCATTTTGGGCCTCAAAAATGAAGTGGAATCCTTTCTGGGTCCTATTGAAGTTGAACAGATAATTAATATATATGCGCAGTTAGACATGCGAAAAATTAGCCCCATCGAGATATTAAGGGAATTGCTGAAACGTTGGAATATAACCAATATTTATGATCATGAAACTAAGGTTGTTTTTATTAACAAACTTCCCCAGTCATTAAAATTGTTCGCCAGAGAGCTCCCCAACTCTCTCTCTCTCTCAGTAGATGACTAATAGATATGCGGGTTAAAATTTAGGGTTTTAGAACCTTAGTTAAATTCGTCATCGTTTTTTTCTTCTCCGCAGGACAATAGGATCATCTCTTTTGAGAGGACAACATGAACATGGCTATAGTTCTAGAAGGATTAGTCATAGGGAAATCTGAGTTGAATCAGGTGAGCGCACAACACATTTGCCCACCCAAAACACGAAATAACAGTAGGCGGCGATCTAGATCCCCGCAATCATTTAATAGATATGCCGCAAAGAACTGGTGTTATAATTACCAGAATTTTATATTCATGTCAAGTCTCGCTGCGCTATTCGGAAGAATTCCCGAATGAATGCCAATTTCCACAGTTTACGGGCCAGTCCTCATAAAACAGACGCAGCAGAGCATCAGGATCGGGAAACATGTGGCGCAGAAAGTAGAAGACCGTACACTCTGCACATCTACGGCATCAATGGCGCCATAAGGAAGTAATATCTTACAATCTGACATTCCTATTGACTCTTTCCGTCCACGCCGAATATGTCACATAGACAGCCAAACACACAATGTCATTTGCAATAACCAGCCTATTTTCTTGTATGACCTGGCCAAACAGCCCAAAGAATTCTTGCATCGTCTCGATATCAGAACTGGCGAAGAATTCATCGTTGACAAAAGTGCAGCAGTAGCAGTTCTCAAGGGTGATTCAATGGCCGAGATGTATCTAGGTGTTTTACTTGAAACAGCTACAGGGGAGTCCGTACCTACTTATGGCTCCCGACATCGCAAACTCAACATAAATTTACGGCGTGAATTTACTCAAATCTTCTTCGTCGCCAAGGTCTCATACAATATAACAGGCTTTGATTTCGTATTGAAAATTTAGCTCTGTGTTCATCTTGCTAATCAAAAAATCATCAAATCGGACTATCCTCTCACACTTATCCAACCACGGACTCAAGATCAATTGTAACAAGACGCAGATTGCAATTACATCCGTGGATCATTAAGGGCATCGTATCACGCCACAAGGTATTCATCATTTGTCGTCGAAGGAAAATTCAATCAAGAATATCAAATCACCAAAGACTGTAAGTGAGCTGCAGAAAATTTTGGTAGTCCTTAACTACTATCTAAAGATCCTTCCCGGCCTATCATGTCAACTTTATCCGTTGTGTAGGCACATGCAAAATCGAAAAGGACTTAGAAAGAACTGCATCATTTCTTGGTTATCTGAAGACGAGGAATTACTTCGACTCACCATCAACTCATCTGCAAATGCTACAATGCTAACGTATCCAGATTTTAAAAGACCAATTCTACTCTCGACAGATGCTTCTGAGTTTGCTATTGGAGCCACCTTGGAACAAGAGATGGACAGAATCCGAAGCCTGTCAACTTTCACTTGTGCACTCTTTAACCAGTAGAAACAAGATACGATTCAATTGTTCGAGAAATCCTCAACATTCACGACATAGTGGGCCACTTTATCAGCATCATTGGCAGCAGCAGATTTGTTTTAATAGATCACGCAACATTAGTTAGCGCACTTCAAAACGAGACTTCAACTATCGCCAATTACCCTGTCAGAGTGTGAAGAGATCTTTAATGTCAAGGGGAACCAAACTTCATCGCAGACGCACTTTCCAGGCCAGACGTCTCGCTACAATAATCTTCGCTGTCGCCATTCACAATCAACTCTGTGAACCTCAGGAAATCTGTACTAACGCCATTCCTTCTGAGCACAGAACAGCGTGGTGACACTCACATTCAAAGATCAGTAGCCCGGCACTCCACCAATTTTATATACAGTCTCTGAAAGGCTTAACCATTGTTTACTTCACGGGTACGCAGTTCTGACGACCAGCATTTAGAGAAACGTTTTCGACTCAATTCACTCAATTTCTCACCCAGGAAGCAAGGCGACTGTCTGACATTTTACACATCGCTTTTGAATTCACAAGCTTAGGCAGATTTACACGATGGCCTACGACATTACTTCTAGGCACCATTTCTGCAGACGTAGTCAATAAAGGATTTATTTCTACATGGATAGCCCATTATTGTTTCCCAAATGAGGTCATCACTGATAGAGACACTTTTATCTCCTCGGATCGTTACAAAACAACCTTGCGGTTCATGGAATAAAATATACGCTAGACAACTGCCTACCACCCCCAATCTCACGGTGTGGTAGAAAGAATGCATATGGAACTCAAAGCTGCTTTACTATCCTTATCCATTAATGGCAACTGGGTCGATTCACTATCTTTAATTCTACTTGCCATGAGATCACATACTCATGAATCTATTAAAATGTATGAGTTTCAACTTTTGTATGGCATTGAGATACGCCTGCCTGGTTAGCTCCTACGTCTAATACCTGCACAGAATGACCCACAAGACGAAGCTACCTGTCCCCGTCTTCATTACAGTACAATGACTGAACAGGAGCCGAGAAATACTCTCTGTCCAGTGTTCGCTCAACCGCAGCACCACTGCTGCGTTAAAATACTCGTTCTCAACGACGCTGTTGTATCACGACTACAACCAAGGTATCGGTGACTTTACCCAATTTTGCTCAGACAGCTGAAATACATCATTATCATGTAAGGTGTGACACCTACATCGGTAAGCATAGACAGGTGGATATCCTTTATTGAACCGCCTGATCCTGGAAACATACAACTTTCAACACGCGTCTTAGGCTATATCTGTCTACAATCTCAACATAACAATGGATTGCTTTTCATAACGCATAACTGATAATTTTTACATTAATTTTTCTTAATTCTACGTATCAAATGTTTAACTTCAAGCGCACCACTTATGCCATATGTTACGCGACTTGACCTCTATGGATTCACATGATTCATTTACATTACTCACAATCAATTTTATCACGTGGTATAACCAGCTGTTCCTAGTTAAAAAATTTGTAGCTGTTTTGAACCGTTGTTCGGTATTATGCCATCTCTGCGGCAATGTTCAAGTATACTTTTGTCGTTAACATTTGATTTTATGTATATTTTTTATATTGTACTGTTGCAACGTATGGCTCTCATCTTAGCTCACACTTCCTATTTTGGTATGACCGGCTACTTTCATCAAACGCCTTATGTAGCAAGACTAAGTTGACATCGGCTTCATATCATGGTACAGGCTACTTTAAATGCATATCTCAACTTAATGAATTGCACAGTGCACACTCTATGAATATCACGACCAAAACGTCGAGCACACACTTGCCACTTTGGTCATATTCGAACTCATTGATGGCGATACAGCCTGCCCAGATTTCAACTTAAACCTGGCAACTTCAGTGGCAATATACATTGCAATTTTCACGCTGCGCATCTGAAAACCTTTCACACTATTCTATTTCTCTTCTCGCGGTATGACCGGCCACTACAGCTAACTATTAGAGTAGCAATTCCTAGTGGTTATTTGGCATCATATCATTGTCGAAGTAACCAACAAGCACACTCCAGCCAAGCATGTACGGTACATTTAAAAAATTTTAAATAGCTATTAGCAGAATGATAACCAGTTGATTAACTGGTTCGAACTCTTCCCTAGATTAACTATCAAGCCTCGCCGAGAGGAATGTTTTTCTTTTTTCAGAGGTGAAAATGATGTAACGGCTCAGAACAATTCGCCGACATATTGCCGGAAAGAAATTAAAATTTCATTTACGCAGCACCATTTAAAACAAGCAACATTTGCCATTAAACAATGGCATGAAAGCTTTCGTTGTCAAACGTATATAAGCACGGTGCATTTACCATGTTTGTCATTAGCACTTTTAATTTCTGCTCTACATTAGGTGTGCTTGCTCTCTCGCGTGATATTGATTATTTGCACACGCTGACTTCTGGACAAGCATAAATTAATCTGAGTGATATAGTCACTAGTATTTTTTGTCGTGCCAATCTTTTTGCTGCACAACTACTGAAACGAAACGATAATCTATTTATTGGGCCTCTACGTGTGCCAGTCACCACGATGTGGCCCCAGATCTTCAACAAGACAGAGCAAGCCTGCCTCTGATTTCGACGCCATAACGGAGAAACACCAGCCAGTGAGCCACAGCCGGACTAAAGTTTCTTGGAACAGTTCTAGACACTGCGACATTACCTAACTTCTCGGCATTTGCCGAAGAACGCAATTACCGGCCCTAATAAGAGCCAGAAACAGTAACTGTACCACAGCCTCCATGGCAATTAACCTGTTTTGTAACGTCGCACAGCATTTATTTGCAGCCGGGGTGTTTACTGAGTGTCTAGAGGTTTTTATAGTTGCGCTATGTGTTTTCAGTGATATTTGAGTTCTAGCTAGAATGTTGTGCGACGTTACACAGAAGAAAATAAGGATCCGTAGAGAGTAGTTCCTTTTGGTCGCCCTCAAAAGGAGAAGGGAGAAATTCACAAGCAAATGCCGTGAGAGATTGTGAATGTTAGCAACGTGTGGATTTCCAGAAGTCTAAATAGACACTGGAACTTAGTGTCCGTTCGTTAGTTAGTGATCATTTGAGCAGGTGCACTTGAAAAAGTAGAATTGACGAAGCAGGATATTTTAATTGCTGTTCGTTGGCGTTGTTCAGACTTGCTTAAGGTCTGTGGCAACACTGAGATTGCTGGCACACGTAGAAATACGATTAATAGATGTTTGATTGCGTCTGACTCGATCCGAATCACCACGAATGTTTTGTGTCTAAAACTAGCCGAATTCTTGATACAGCAAGCAGATAAGTCTGCGTAGATTGTCAGTGCAACAGAGAAGGCGACAGCAATAACAGGTAGCGAACAGAACCATATGTATTGCGTGGTAAGTGCACCGTGTTTATAGAGATGCAAAGTCACATGTAAGTAGTCAACGGTAAGCGCGCTTACTCATTTGTATAGCGTGTTAAATTTTGAATTTAATTTTGACGAATTAATTGTAGCCGTTATATTGTTTAATCTCTGAGAAAAGAAATGTAAAAAGAAAACATATATTACTTCTGGCGAGGCTTGGTTAGAACTGTTGGACAGATTTCGAACCCAGTTA
This sequence comes from Eudiplozoon nipponicum, assembly GCA_029291075.1. NCBI lineage: Eukaryota > Metazoa > Platyhelminthes > Monogenea > Mazocraeidea > Diplozoidae > Eudiplozoon > Eudiplozoon nipponicum. The sequence continues at coordinate 71,506 of JAQBSW010002197.1, forward strand.
AAAAACTAGTTATTATTATACCCATATGTTAACCAAAATTATATCGTAATGCTGAGCCGATTCATATTGGTTAGTTGCTTCAACAATGGTATAATGCCAAATAACCACTAGGAATTGCTACATACATTCTCAGCCGTAGAGTTCGGGCATAACGCGTTAAAATTGCAAAGTGGATTGTACCTGCATATGCCAGTTATAAATTTGATACTCAGACAGACGAAATCACTGTTATTGTAAGGTCAATTCTCCCAAAGGAGCTAGTGTGTGCTCGAAGTTGTGGTTAATGATATGCGCTGTTGAATGTGAACTTCATAAGTGATGCAGTTGAGGTATGCTTGATAAAAACATATACTATAATATTTAATCGGTGACATCTTTGTACTGCTACAAAAAGCGTTAGCTCTAAGTAGCTGTAATATCAAAATAAGCAAGTATGGGCTCAGGCCAGAGCCATACGGTGCAATAGAATAGTGTATAAAAATACACGAAAATCAAACTTTAAAAAAGATAGTTACACGTAAAATGCCGCGGAAATGGCATAATACTGAAGAACTGTTCACAGACGTTACACAAATGTTAGCTAAGAACGACTGGTTATACCACGCGAAAAAAGTAAGTATGACAAAGAATCATGTGGATCGATGAGGTTATTACGTCACTTGAAATATTGTGCAAATGATGCTCAAAATTGTTAACATTTGATACATAGAATAATGAAAATTTAATGGAAAATATTCTATAATTTACACATAATGAAAAGCAATTTATTACATGATTCATATTTTTGGAATATAGAAGGTTGTATATTGCCAGGAGAAGTAGATACCACATCGTGCATGATAATGAAATATTTAGGTTTCCTGAACAAAATCGTGTAAGGTCAGCGATATTTGGGTTGCATATGTGCAACAGCAGCGTTGTTATGAACGAGCACTTTCTTGCAACTTTGAAGTTTCGGATGAAGGAAGACTGACAGAGGAGCATGTCTCGGCTGCTGCACAGCCATTTTACTAAAATGAAATGGAAGTCGAGATGCTTCGTCGTCTGTGTCATGCTGTACGGGTAGTAAACTTGGGTGCTTACTAGGCTGGCTTAGATGCATGCCATGCAAAAATTGTGACGTTCTAATAGATTCGCGTTTACGAGAAAGCATAGTAAGAAAGAATAAAGGTAAGGCATCTACTCAGTTTTCATTAATGGACGAGGATGCTAAAGCTGCTTTGAGTTCCAGATGCATTCCATCTACCATATCGTGAATGGTAGTCAGTAGTCAGGCGTTAAATGCATCACATGAACCAAAAGATAATTTTGAAACGATCGGATGAGAAACATTTATCTTTATCAGTAATGACCTTGTTTGGAGCACCATAATTGGCTATCCATGCAGAGATAAAACCGTTAGTGACTTCATCTGCAGAAGTGGTGCCCAGAGATAAATCCGCAGGCCATCTGGTGAATATATCAGTCACATTTCGAAGGTAGCTAAATCCTTGAATTTGAGTTAAGTGAACTATGCTGATGTGGAAGATCGATAGACGTAACATTGTTTGGAAATGTTTCAACTTAGAATGAGTTTGCTGGCTGATGTTGTTCTTTTGGCATATAAAAAACACGGAGTCAAATCACTTAGCATTCTATGACCCAAAAAAACTATGTGTAAAAAAATTAATATTCGTTTAACTAGCTGGGTGAGCAATAATTTAAATATAGCCAAGAACATTTCTCTGGAGGCTGGTGAGCATAAGTGGATTGTGAGGCTGCGTACCTGTGAAGTAGACAATTGGTAAACCTTCCCAAAGTGGCATACGAACTTGGTGGTATGAGTGCCACAACGTTGTTCTCTTCGTAGGAGGGATGATGTTAATGTAAGTTAATTGAGAGTCATGGAGTTGACTTAAAATAGCGAAGGCAAAGGTGATTCTATCGAAACGTCGGGCCTCGGAAGTGCAACTGTAATTATGTTTGTTCACCTTATACATGAAAATTGTTGATAGTTGTCTTTCTACACTGGTAGGGTTCTATGCAACGTTTGAAGTCGCATTTCGTATTACGTTAACTAATGGTGCATCATCTGTATAAACAGCAAATATTCTGCTTCCTATGATGCTACTCAAGTGGCTCACTACGTCATGGCTGGCGAGGAGTTCTCAACGGAAAGTATCTAGTTTCTACTTGTTGTAGAGTACGCGAGTAAGAACGATTTAGGCTTCTGAACTTCGCTGATCTTTTGTTATTAGGTGACTCCGATAGCAAATTCAGAAGTATCAGCTGTAAATAGAAAAGATCGTTGGTAAATAAGCTTTAAAAGAAACATGTTGCGCGACTGGGAATAGATTATTTACCTGATTTTCGGATTGTTTGAATCCACTGTCGTCATGATTTCTCCATATATTTCGGCCTCCGGATATAGAGGCCTTTTCATTGGAAAGCACATCATACACAAATGACAATCAGTATGGAAAGTTGAAACTTTTAGTTTAAACTGCCCCATTTATGCTTATTGTTGGATCTCTTAAGCCTAACTTGTTTTTTACTAGGTAAGTGTATATCAAATTGGTTTGTGTGCTTGTCTGCATGTGTACACTTCGAAATTAGGATACGTCAGACCTATTTTTACACGTCCTTTCCTAAATGAAGTAATCACGAGTGGCATTCCGGTGAGGAGGGGGCAAGATACTATGAATACAGTAAATAATTAAGAGCTTGCAAGATTAAATTAGAAACGGTTAAAGTGTTTCAATAGAGTAGAAAGTTGGTAGTCTAGATGTGGCACTTGAATAGAATAGAATAGAATAGAATATCTTTATTTGGATTCAAACCACACAAGTTTGCGAGCTTGAAGTAAACACCAATCCCATTGTATTTAACCAGTCATCGAACAACATAACAATACTACCGCCAGCTGCAACGCACTGACGCGTTTCGACCTTCCATGATCATGATCAGAGTACGACGGCAAACTGACTATCGAGGATCAAACCGCATTGAATATATATGGAAATCAAATTTAGATATGCGGCTCTCACCTCTAGCAGTCTCGCATACATTGAACTTGACTGGAAATGTCGGCTGCACAATTTCTATGCAGTCACGAACATTAAATGTTTACAGCTTTCGCCACATATAAATATATAGGCAATACAATTTATTCAAGTGTAACATTATGCAAAAAAGAGAACCATGACTAGCAATTGATTATATGTATTGTTGATTAACATGATGATAGTATGCATAACAATTCAATTTTAATAATACAAAACTTGGAAATAAAACTCTTAAGAATTTATGTTGCTGATCAAAATTATGTTTGTCTTTTATTCAACCATGAGAATGTACTATCATAATCAAAATTAAAAATATCAGCAGGATTGTAGATTTTTTCTAGTTCAGTACATAAAAATTTAAAAGACATCTTAGATGGAGTCATTTCTCTAAGCCCCTTTGGCAATTGATTATAAATTTTGTAAATTTTCAAAAAAGAGAATAACTTGCCCGCAACATTCCCCACCAAAGGAGGAGATATTGCCAAATGTCCAGATCTAGTTCCAACTTCATGACTCTTTCTTATTGGATTCATATAGGCACCAGTCCATTGGTTCAAATGGAAAACTTTTATGCAATAGCACATCCTCCGAAACCATAAAGTTTGCAGTGATACAAACTGTAATCTAGAGGCGTATATAGTGCAGGAGATAGGACTAATTTGTTTCACAACTTTTCTTTGTACAGCTTCTATCTTATTAGACAAACCCTTTTTTAATGGATTCCAAGTAGCGACAGCATATTCTAGTATCGGTCTAATCCATATTATATACATTTGAAGTTTTATATCATTTGATAAGATATTTCGATTTATTAGTGCCCATCTTTTCTTGGCACTGCTTACTATACTTTCAATATGTCTCTCAGCAGAAGCTGTACATTGAATAGTTATGACTCTGACTTAATAAGATCGAACAATGACTTTTGTTCTCAAAGAGCTGCTGATATCTCTGCTGAATGATGCAATAGGGTTGGCTGAATAACCCGTAACTCCAAACGTTCGAAGGCAAGTTTCTAAAAACTTTGCTCAGGTCCGGTGGAGAGGTCAATGGAGGGTCAATTTTAACAGGAAATCAAGACATATTATATTGTGTGAGACCTTGACCACATTGAAGTTGTGAGAAAATTCACGTCGTAAACCTATGTTGAGTGTGCAATGCCGGAAACCATAAGTAGGAATGGGTTCCTCTGTAGCTGTTGAGAGTAAAACGCCTAAAGACATCTCGGCTATGGAATCTCCATTGAGGACTGAAACTGCTGCAACATTGTCCACGATAAATTCTTCTACAATTCTGAAATCTTGAAGATTCATAGGTTCATTGGGTTGTTGGCCGGGTCAGGTAGGCAAATAGGATGGTCATTGTGTATGACTATGTTGGTTTCGCTCTCTATGTGGCATATCCGGCGTGGACGGAAAGAGTAAATTTGAATGATGTCAGATTGTATGTACTTGATTTCCAGTGGCAATGTTCATGCCTTTGATGCGTAGAAAGTACGGTTTTATACTTTCTGCGTCATGCGTTTCCCGCTCATAACGTTTCACTGCGCCTATTTTCCGAGTACTGGCACATCCATTGTGGAAATTTGCACTCATTCAGGAATTCTTCTGAACGGCGGAGACAGGATTAAAAACTTCTAATGATTACAGCACCATTTCTTTGGAGCGTATTTTTTAAAAGATTGTGGGGATCTAGATCGTGATTATTGTTATTTCCTATCTAACTCGGGAAAATAGGTCGTGCGCTTACATGATTTAGCTCAGATTTTACTATGGCTAATCCTTCTAGAACTTTAGCCATATTCGCTATTGTTCTCTCTAAAGAGGCGATCGTATCATCCTGCGGGGAAGGACAAAACGATGACAAATTGAACATAGGTTCTAAAACTCTAAATTCTAATTTGCATATTTCTGATGAGCCATCTATATAGAGAGAGTTGGGGAGCTGTCTGGCAAATAATTTTAATGACTGAGGAAGATTGTTAATAAAAAACCTTAGATTCATGATCAGAAATATTGTTTATAAATCAACGTTTCAGCAGTTCCCTAATAAATTTCGATGGGGCCAAGATTTGGCATGTATAACTGCGCATACTTGTTTATTATCTGTTATGTTTCATGAGGACCCAGCAAAGATTCCACTTCAACTTGAAAGCCGTAAATGTGATTGGGTAGTTTCCTAATCGCCTCAAGCTTCGGATTTTATTCTTCGTTGCAAATCTGAAGTAAGCTTTGCGAAAACCTTTGACAGTTTTTTTATCTGTTATAATCTGAAAATTGGGAAAAAGCAGAGTATACGTGCATGAAGAATAATTCACTCTCCCCGTCTTATACTGGGACATTCATATCTAAAATTGGACGTGACATTCTATTAATCTTCCGAGATCATAATGGCATAAATTTTTATATAAAAAAATAAGCGAAATTAAATGCATAAAGCGACGTAAAAATTTTAAATACACGCGACCTATAAATATTTAAATATAATAACTAAGCGCTTACCACAATTTTATACGAACGCAAAAGTCGAGGAAACAGTTTAACCACAGTTAACTTAGAAAAAATCTGTATCTAAAAAATAAAAATAAAAATCTGCTTCCACTGTCTAAACACAAATTGTGGTAAACACAAGTGAGAAATGCCACAGAAGACTTCCACTAAAATTTTTCACAAACAGGGTAGAATAACAAGATGGTCCAGCGTCGAAACACGTGGTATTATATGTGCTATCGTCGATTTTAATGTAAAACCCCAATAACAAATAATGAAAAGACAAATTTATATGCTTCAAATTGTTGCGCAGAAATTTGTAATATCAAAACAAATATTAAAAACTGTTCTGTTCTTAGTATCTTGGCCAGGTTGCCCCGGCTGCAATTAACGGCCGTGAAACGATACAAGAAGAAGACAAATCCGGATATCATCTGTCAACTTTTACTGTTAGTGGCTCTTATCAAGGCCGAAAAATCATTCACCGACAAATGCCGTGAAAGTTAAGTTGAAGCTTGTAGAAGTACTTCTAGATATTTGTGTGTGCTCCTGCTGTTTGGCGCGTGTTCCTTTGTGTGGATGCACCAGAATAATTAGAGTTTTCGAAACCAGAGAGGTGAGTTGCTGTTTGAAGGTTCAGAATTGTCTTATTGAAGTTCTGCGGCAATACCGTGGTGGCTGGCACACGTAGAAGTCCGAATAATAGATAATTTATTACGTATGACAAGTTATGCAACAACAAGTATATCGACGTGACTAAAGTCTAAGCTACGGGATGACGCAGCATGGTAAACTTAAGCCCAGAAGCCGATGTAGGTAGAAAAAGTAATCATCCATAACACGCATAGTAAATGCATCGTGCTTATATAGATGTGTAGGTGCAAGTTGGCACGTCATTGCTCAACGGCATATTTTGCTTGTTTTTATGTGTTTGAGACGTCTGGCCTAGAAAGGACCGTCTGCAATGAAGTTTTGTTTGCCCTTGACATAAAAGATGTCAAATTGCTATTCGTTTAGACAGGAAAGCTGTCTTTCTAGTCTGGCAAGGTACTTGGCGATAGTTGAAGTCGCGTTTCGAAGTTTGCTAACTAATGGTGCATGATCTGGGAAAACAGCAAATATATTGCTGCCAATGATGCTGATAAAGTGGCGCACTGCATCGTTGATGTCAAGGAGATCTCGACCGAAAGTGTCTTATCTCTTTTCTACAGGTTGGAGAGTACGCGAGTAAAAACTGGTAGGCTTCCGAACTCTGTCTATCTCTTGTTCCAACGTGGCTCAGAAGCATCTTTCGTGAGCAGAAATGGTCGTTGAAAATCTGGATGCGTTAGCATTGTAGCATTTGTCAATGAGTTGATGACGAGTCGAAGTAATTCCTCGTCTTCTGATGACCAAGAAATGATGGAGTTCTTGCTAAGTCCTTTTCGATTCCGCAGGTACCTACACAACGGATAAAAATGTCTTGAAAGGCCGGGGAGGAACTTGCGATAGCAGTTTAGGACTCCCAAAATATTCTGCAACTCGCTAACAGTCTTCGGTGACATGATATTTCTGATTGAATTCGCCTTTGACGGCAAAGGTTGAATAACTTGTGGTGTGATACGATGCCCTAGGAAGTCCACGGATGTGGTTTCAATTTGCGTCTTCTCTCTGTTGATCTTGAGTCCGTGGTTGGATAAGTGTAAGAGGACATTTCGCAAATGCTTCGATTACGATTCTAAGTCTGGACTGAAAACTATAATGTCATCTAGATATGGGATACATTAAGCGGCGTCGTCGCGAAGTATGTTGTCCATTAATCTTAAAAATGCCTGAGTAGCAGATTTTAGACCAAAAGGAATGTACAGGTATTCAAAAAGGCAAAATGGAGTGATGACCGCTGTTTATTATATATTTTCTGGCCATACCGGTATGGGGGTGGTAGGCTTGTTTGAGGTTAATCACTGAGAAGAGTTTGCTGTCGCTGAGTTTTTCAAGTAAGGTGTTAATATTGGGAATAGGATATGCATCAGATTTTGTCACTGAATTTAGCTGACGGTAATCTCTACAGGCTCAGTACAATCCGTTTGATTTGGAGACTAATTGCAGTGGTGACGTCTATGAACTTTTAAATGGTCTGATGATTCGCTCTTCTAAATGCCTTGTAAATTCCTATTGGGCAGCTTTCAGTTTAACAGGGGTCAGTGGTCGCTTCTTGAGTGCAATAGGTTGTCCTTCTGTAAAGATATGGTTCATCGTGTTGTAGACTCGAAGTTCTGACTCGTTCAGATCGAAAAGCGACTTGTGTTCTCGAAGAGCTGCGGATATCTCTGCTGAATGATGAACTGGAGTTGGCTGTATGACCTGTAACTCCAAACGCTCGGAGGCAAGTGTCCAAAAACTTTGCTCAAGTCCGGTGGAAGGGTCGATAATAATTTGATTGGCTAGATCAACAATGAGCCAAAATTTCAAAAGAAAATCAAGGCCTATTATATTGTGTGAGACCTTGGCAATAATGAAGTTGTGAATAAATTCACGCCGTAAACCCATATTGAGTGTGCGATACCGACAGCCATAAGTAGGTATGAGCTCGCTTGTAGCTGTTGCGAGTAGAACGCCTAGCGACATCTCGGCCATTGAATCACCCGTGAGAACTGAGACTGATGCACCTGTGTCTACGATGAATTCTTCGCCAGTTCTGTTATCAAGAAGATGCACAAGTTCTTTGGGCTGTTTGGCCGGGTCATGCAAACAAGTAGGCTGGTGTTTACGAATGACACTGTCAGTTAGGCTGTTCCTGTAGCATATTCGGCGTGAACGAAAAGAGTCAATATGAATTATTTAAATCAAGTTTGCGAGCTTGAAGTAAACACAAATCCCATTGTATTTAATCAGTCGTCGAACAACCTAACAAAACTACCGTCAGGTGCAGCTCACTGACGCGTTTCGACCTTTCATGATCATCATCAGAGTACGACTGCAAACTGACTATCTAGTATCAAACCGCATTGAGTATATAAGGAAATCAAAATGAGATATGCGGCTCTCACCTCTAGCAGTCTCGCAAACATTGAACTTGGCTGGAAATGTCGGCTGCACATTTTCTATGCAGTCACGAAAATTAACTGTTTGCAGCTTCTCTACATATATGGCTCAGTACACAACGAATGTACAATTAATTGTATAAAGTGCAATAAAATCAAAGCTTGTCCTAGTAAACAGCTATCCATTTGTATTTTCACCCAGCGTTGAACAACATAACAAAACTACCGCCAGCCGCACCATATATATATATATATAAATACACTGTTAAATTGATTGAAGATGTGAGGGTAACAATTCTTACTATGAGTTTGTAAACACCGATCCCATTCATGATCTATCGATAATAAATCACCAGCCGCAACGCGCCAGGTGCGGCTGGCGGTAAGCCTTTGTTATCTGTCAACGACCAGTTAAATGGAATGGGATCGGTGTTTACTTCGAAGCCGCAAACTTTACTTCGAAGAATTGTTACCACCCGCGCAATCAATCACATTGTTTAATTGTATTGCGGCGCATATATAAAGTGACGGTGCCGCAAATCACACTCGTGACGGCGTGGACGAATAGAGTCAATATGAATGTCAGATTGTAAGTGATTAATTCATTGTGGCGCTGTTCATGCCATTGATGCGCAGAAAGTACGGTCTTCTACTTTCTGTGCCATACGCTTCCCGATCGTGATGCTGCACTGTGTCTATTTTCTGTAGACTTTTCAGTCAACTGTGGAATTTTGCATTCATTCGGAAATTCTTTTGAACGGCAGAGAAACACTTGACTTGAATAAAAATATTTCTGGTGATTATAGCACCAGTTCTTGGGGGCATATCTATTAAAAGATTGCGGGTATCTAGATTGTCTCTTATTATTAGTTCGTGTTCTGGGTGGAAAAATGAGTAGGGCGTTCACATTATTTAGTATGAACAAACGGAATGAGCCCATATACAAACACGATTCGTGCTTATTGACTACTCACCAGTAAGAGGCCGTGTCACGCCGCAAAATAGATCAGATCTCCTAACTAAGAAATGCATAAATCTTTTATATTTCATTAACTGATTTCATAATAACGAAAGGAATATGAGGCTTAGTTGAAGTATCAAATGATCTAAATGATTTTTATGTTCAATTTTTACGAAATTTAAACTACCCATATAATTATAGCGTTGGCACCATTTAAAGTCTCTGAATATCAGAGTTACTGTGAGTTAGCCTTAAAGTCGCTTTGTTTTGCTACTGCTGGTTGAACGTTTGTTTGTATAAGGAATTGTATCGCCTAACCATCCCATATTACTTGATCAATTATTTATTGGTCTGAGTGTTGTGTTGGCTCTTAATAATGAATCGCTAATAAACGCAAAGCGCTTGCTTACATTAAATTGTCTTATATTCATGCTGACATTAGAATGTTCTTTCGGTCTTATTTTTAAAAATCTGTTACTATAAACGCAAGACCTGAAAATAAATACATAAATATACGCTTTCTGCAATCGAGAATAAATATGTTCATAATAGTCAATATAGACATAAAAGAGTTCGCCTGACTGTCACAAATAACCTGTTGATGTTGAATAATCACTTTAATCAAAACGAGAAAAAACATTTAGGCTCTAAATATTTATAAATCTACCCTTAAAATTCGTGACCAGATAACTTTTAAAGCTATCATGAAAAATTCGGATAATTTTTTATTAATCCGCTTTATTTAAAATTGGTTATTTTTATATATGCAAAAGGAGCCTGGTTATTCAGATTAATAATATACTATTCAAATCAATAGCGTTGAAGTCACATTGTCGAAACTTTATATGATGTTTGCTTCACTATTGCAGGTTTACACATTCGTCTAGGAGATTATACCGTCCTATTTTCTCACATTCCTCACCCAAATATATAGCGGGTAAAGGGCGTAATGCCGGTTCCTACAGATGAGTCGCCTGTAAGCACGAAACGAATGTGCACGAGATTATACTTTCCGTTCATGCTCTCTTTGGTTTATCCTTCTGGTCATAATTAAACTAATTTGTTACACCTAATACATAATTGCATATATATTAGTTCTCTGTCACAAACTGTATCTAGCTAAAAAATAACGTCTTGAATTTCTAAATATCCTGCACGCAGTCCTATTCTATTCAAAATTGTGTTTGTATCATTACAAGTTGCGATATTGTCGTCAAAACTGTAAATGTAATGATGATTTGAATATTAAAATTTGAATTGATCTAAAATAGTACTTGTTTGCTAAGCCTTGATTTGAAGAATAATTCTTAAATAAAGGGTCAAAAATTGGCAGCGTGACCGATTTTAGTTATAAATATCTTCATGAGTCAGTTGGGAATGATATTTCAGGGATTCGACAAAATCAAGAAATAAATGATCTCCGTACGGAGCTCCTCTGTACAGGTTTTTGCTTAGAGACCTATTTAAAGAATGGTAAAATTAGTTAAAAACACTAAGCATTTATAAATAAAAATATTTTGTAACATCTCAGATTAATTGGCTGACATATTGCCAAAATGAAATTCAAATTTCATTACGCTGTAACAATTAAAACAAGCCATACATCATGTATGGTTAATCATCTTAAACATGAGGGAGTATGTAGAGGTTAAATTAATTATCGGACAGAAATTAACCTCTCATATAAAAATAAATCAATTTTTATTTTTGGACATTTGATGTTATCGCTGGTTTCGTAAAACAATATTGTAATTTTTGAAAAATATTGTAAAATTTTTTTTGAAAGTTCTTTTGTTCATATTGTCGAAGATTTGGACTTGTCTTATTAAAAGAAATGAGACAGTTTTGATCTGAGTTTCTGAATTGCATAAGCGGGACACTGCATGGTTCATCTCCGATTACTTTGTGAATAAAATTTGTAAATCTTCTCGTCATTTTGGTGTTTTTAATTATCAGCGAAAAGAACCATAAGTTTGCTTTGGGTAATTTAAGTGAATATTTGTTTCAAGGTCTTGTTCTTTCCAGTTCAGTAAATTTGTGGACATCAGCGTATCCGGGTAAGCTTACTTAATTAATATAATATATAAATTACAAGTAATTTAATAATATCACGTCTGGTTTATTAAATACTGAGGATAGAGAGCAGTTGGCTAGCAGACTTAAGGATTGTAGCTTAAGAGATAGTTCAGAGGAACTTAAGTGTTCAAAGATAGATGATCATTTTCGCATATATGGATTTTCTGGGCCTGGCATCCAAGAGACCTCCTTATGGCAGTGACCTAAGGGCCTCTACAAAAAATGACGACCGCGCCAGGATCCTTTATGCGGGAAGATGTGATGTAGATGATCGTTATTGCAACAATTCTATGGAAAGCAATGTCAAGCTTAATATGTACAGACCAGACAACCATTCTGAATGGGTCGAAGAAGCAAAATTTTATTTTAAACTAAGCCATTAAAAAAGAATCTGTTTAGACTCAGGAAATTTGTCACTGAGAACGAACCAGAAAATGCATTTGAGCTTCTAGTAGAACTCCATGGACGATATCAACCCGAGAGGATTGAACGGATGACTGACTTATTACGTCAGGAAAAGATGGGAAATCTACTTCCATCTGAATTTTATGGCAGACTTATTTCAAAATCCATCGGGCTTGATATATCTGAGGAAGTTATAAATAGTATATTTGTAGCCGAATTGCCTGCTTGACTAAGAGCCACCTTGGATGTCTATGATAAATTGGAACTAGAGTGGCCAAAGAAGCTCAAAGGGTTGGACAAAGTGTATTGTCAGATGGAACCTAAGGTGTATGCAGTGAGCGCAGATTCACGCCTGGAGCAGCAACTCAGACATCTCTCAGAGAGACTCCTGACCGTAGAGAATGAATTAAGTACCCTCCGCAGGGATGTGGGTTGGATAAAAAACAATAAGGAAAGTTCCAACAGAAGTAGGGTAAATTCTCGGAGTCAACGTTCAAATTCCAAGCATTGGAGAGGCGAATCGCGTGAGAGTGTACAAGGACCACGCGAGTGGTGCATATCGCATCGCAAATACGCCGAGTTTGGTAAATGTCAGGAGGGGGGATGCACATTTCCAAAGTTGGGTGGTCCCCGATGGAAAGGAAGTAGTCTTCCTGTAGCCTGGTCTAAGCTGCCGGAAAACTAATTGAGCCCCCGCTAATAGGAGCCGTAGGGGGGGTTGCGCAAGCAAGGCTCCAAGGTATACATATTCGTGGCATACTAAAAACATCGAAGTTAGGTTCGGAAGCTTCGATGGAAGAGACGCGCAGTAATACAGTCCGTAAATCTGTTAGATTTCGGCTGGCAGATAATCTTAAAGAGGTTGCTGGTTATAGCAACAATAAGTTCGTTATAACTGATGAACTTAGTGGCCTAAAATTCTTAATAGACACGGGTGCAGAGGTGAGCATAGTTCGATCTGATGTGGTGGAAATTGATAGCCCACACATTCGATTACCAACTATGGGCTGCTAATGGAAGTCCAATTGAGGTTAAGGGAGTTAAAGAATTGTCAGTGACATTGGGGCAGAAATCTCCATTTACGTGGAATTTTCTGGTCGATTATATAAAGGATAACATCATTGGGATAGATTTTTTGATCCATTTTAATCTCGCTTTAGATCCCAAATCTAGGACCATTGGACAAAGCACTGGGATAGTGACTTATGCTGAGACTGGGACCTCAGTAGTTAGGTCAGTGAGACAACCCAGACCCGTCGTCGCCGATGACTTGGCGGATGTCATCGAGATCACCTGGCCGTGTTTCTGCCATTCAATGCTAAACGCAAGGGTTTAAAGACAGGCATAGAACACCAAATCGAGTTGGTGGAGCCACTACCTTGTTTGACTAAGTCTCAACCGTTAGCATAACACAAGCAGCAGGTTGCTATTGAAGAATTTAAGCGGTTGAGAGAAGAAGGAATTTGTAGGCGTTCAAATTCCAACTTTGCATCTCCAATAGTGGTTGTTCCCAAACCTGAACCAGGTCAGTGGAGGGTTTGTGGTAACTATCGTCTATTGAATTCGGTTACGAAAGGCGATTCGTATCCTCTACCGAACCAGAGTACTTTGCTCAGGGATATAATGGGGTATGAGGTATACACAACGTTAGATCTGCAGAAGGCGTACTATCAAGTACCTATGGAGGCAGAATCTATACCGCTCACAGCAGTGTGATTCCCTGGAGGAGGATCGCATGAATTTTTATGTATGCCTTTTGGGTTGAAGAATGCAAGTCAGACATTCCAGCGTCTGACAGAGGAAGTTCTTCAAGACTGTTCATTTGCTAAAGTGTATATAGATGACATCGTTATATATAGTCAATCTAGGGAGGAACACCGGGAGCATTTGGACATCGTTTTGTCTAAGCTGGAACATTATGGATTGGTAGTGAAACCAGAAAAGAGTAGGATTGGTTGTTCTACCGTAAAATATCTTGGACACACCATTTCCAAGGATGGAATCAAGCCCTTGAAAGACAAGGTACAAGCAATCAAGGATGTGCCAGAACCTAGAACTGTACGCCAGTTGCGTAGATTTTTGGACATGATTAGCTACTATCGTCGGTTCATACCAGGTTTAGCTGGAATTTTGGGGTCGCTAACTCGACATTTAGTTCGCGAACGAAACACAATCAAGAAGTCCTGGCCTATTAATTTAGCCAAGACGACAAGGAAAAATTCCAGAGGGCCAAAGATCTGTTAAGCCAAATAACCACATTAGCACCTGTGGATTGAACTAAGCCGTTTGAGCTGGTCACAGATGCTTCTGATGTAGCCATAGGAGCAGTGTTACATCAACGAGAAAATGGTATAGTCAAGCCGATAGGATTCTATAGTCGAAAACTCCAAGATCGCGAGAAGCGATATGATACGCTTGGAAAGGAGTTACTAGTAGTTTATTCTGCAGTGTTGCATTTTGAGCACTACCTAGATGGACATCAGTTTATGATATTAACTGATCATAACCCGTTGTTGAGTATCCTTGGGAAAGCAAACAGGCTAAATTATTCTCGGCGGGTAAATTCACAAATAACCCGACTCGCAGAATTTGATTTTACCATAAGTCATATCTCAGGAAAAGATAATGTGGTGGCAGACACTCTCAGTAGACCAGATGTATCAGATGAAGATATTATTCATTCGGGGTCATTTGCATGCTCTGATGTATCTTCTAAAGAAGTTATCCATCAATTGATGGAAGCACAAGGTCTCTGATCCTTTAGTGGCTGTGTTGGAAAAGAATCCTGTATATACACGCAGGAAGATTGGAGATAAGTGGTTATTATGTGAAATCTCCAGGAGCCAACCTAGACCTTATGTACCGCTAGAATTAAGGTATAAGGTAATTCAGCAGCTACATGAATTCAGTCATCCTTCCATTAAGGTAACTATCAGGATGGTCACTGATAGATATGTATGGCCAAAGATGTCGAAAGACATAAGAGCCTGGGTAAGGACATGTGCCCAGTGTCAAACTTGTAAAGTTTGGCGTCATACCAAAACTGAAATTAAAACGATTGGTATACCAGCGGGTCGGTTCATGCATGTTCATATTGATATAGTAGAAATGCCCGAGATTTCCGGCCAAAAGTATTTACTCACGATGGTCGATCGGTTCAGTCGTCAGTTTGAGGTAGCAATCCCGAAGGACATGACAGCTCAAGAGGTCTTACTTATGTTCTTGCATAATTGGGTGTCGCGATATGGTGTATCGGTAAGGGTAACTACTGATCGTGGTAGTCAGTTTATGTCTGAACTGTTTATCAGATCATTGAATACAATGGGGATAGAAGTAAGACACATGTGCTTATAATCCCAGAGCCAATGGGATGGTTGAGAGACTGCACAGGGAACTGAAGGCTGCATTACGCTGCACCAGTGGATCCAGTTGGATACATGATTTGCCCATAGTTTTGTTGGCAATGCGAAACAGATACAGAGTTCAGTTAGGAACATCCATAGCAGAACTTGATTATGGAGAGCCACTGAGGTTACCTGGAGATATTCTAATAGAAACTCCAAGTTGTCTCGATTGGGCCTCTAGTTCAGTAGATTGGTTTGTTGGAGCATTGAGAGATAAAATGAGTCGTTTAGCTCCAACCAAAACTAGAAGTTCAAAGTCTAAAGGCTATGTATCTTCAGATTTAAAGCTGGCATCTCATGTATATATAACTAACGAAAGCAGACAGAATTGTCTGACTCCGTTCTATAAGGGGTCATTTTAAGTCAATCACATGACTGAGAAAAATGAATTTATAGAAGTAAATGGCACTGTAGAATGTGTAACACTGGATCGCTGTATTCCACAGTTTATTTGGACGGAGGAGGAGACTGAGGAACGGTATTCACCGAAGTACCCAGAAGTTGAGGCGAGATGTGACTCAGAAATTGGTGAGAAAAATGAAGAGTTGAATAAATATGGTAAAGAAGTAAAGATTAAAAGCAAGACAACTGAGAATCAAGAACAATGCAATATGAATATAAAATCCGGTGAAGGACCAGCGCAACTTGTTGAAACTCGGTCTGGAAGAGTCATCAAGAAACCGAAGAATGAAGACTACATCATGTATGATTAATCATCTTAAACATGCGCGAGTATGTAGAGGTTAAATTAATTATTGGACACCAATTAACCTCTCATATAAAAATAAATCAATTTTTATTTTTGGAAATTTGATGTTATCGGTGGTTTCGTAAAATAATATTGTAATTTTTGAAAAATATTGTTAAATTTTTTGGAAGTTCTTTTGTTCATACTGTCGAAGTTTTGGACTTGTCTTGTGGAAGGAAATGAGAGAGTTTTGATCTGAGTTTCTGAATTGCATAAGCTGGACACTGCGTGGTTCCATCTCCGACACTTTGTGAATAAAATTTTGTAATCTTATCGTCGTTTTGTTCTTAATTATCAGTGAAAAGAACCACATATTTGCTTTGGGTATCTAAAGTTAATATTTGTTTTAAGGTCTCAATCATTCCAGTTCAATATCCGTGGACATCAGCATATCCAGGTAAGCTTACTTAATTAATATATTATATAAATTACAAGTAATTTAATAATATAATGTCTGGTTTATTAAATACTGAGGATACAGAGCAGTTGGCTAGTGGACTTAAGGATTGTAGCTTAAGAGATAGTTCAGAGGAACTTAAGTGTTCCAAGATAGATGATCATTCCGCATATATGGATTTTCCGGGCCTGGCATCCAAGAGACCCCCTTATGGTAGTGACCTAAGGGCCTGGTGGTGCTTACCTGAGCCATTAAAAAGAATCTGTTTAGACTCAGGAAATTTGTCACTGAGAACGAACTAGAAAATGCATTTGAGCTTCTAGTAGAAGAGCTCCATGGACGATATCAACCCGAGAGGATTGAACGGATGACTGACTTATTACCTCAGGAAAAGATAGGAAATCTACTTCCATCTGAATTTTATGACAGACTAATTTCAAAATCCATCGGGCTTGATATATCTGAGAAACTTATAAATAGTATATTTGTAGCAGAATTGCCTGCTAGACTAAGAGCAATATTGGATGTATATGATACATTGGAACTAGAGTGGCTCAAGAAGCTCAAAGGGTTGGACAAAGTGTATCGTCAGGTGGAACCTAAGGTGTATGCAGTAACCGCAGATTCACGCCTAGAGCAGCAACTCAGACATCTCTCAGAGAGGCTCCTGATCATTGAGAATGAATTAAGTACCCTCCGCAGGGATGTGGTGTAGAGGCCCTTAGGTCACTACCATAAGGGGGTCTCTTGGATGCCAGGCCCGGAAAATCCATATATGTGGAATGATCATCTATCTTGGAACACTTAAGTTCCTCTGAACTATCTCTTAAGCTACAATCCTTAAGTCCGCTAGCCAACTGCTCTGTATCCTCAGTATTTAATAAACCAGACATGATATTATTAAATTATTTATAATTTATATATTATATTAATTAAGTAAGCTTACCCGGATACGCTGATGTCCACAAATTTACTGAACTGGAATGATTGAAACCTTAAAACAAATATACACTTTAAATACCCAAAGCAAATTCGTGGTTCTTTTCGCTGATAATTAAAAACAAAACGACGAGAAGATTACAAAGTTTTATTCACAAAGAGTCGGAGATGAAACCACGTAGTGTCCCGCTTATGCAAGTCAGAAACTCAGATCAAAACTCTCTCATTTTCCTTCCACAAGACAAGTCCAAAATTTCGACAATATGAACAGAAGAACTTCAAAATAATTTTACAATATTTTTCAAAAATTACAATATTGTTTTACGAAACCAGCGATAACATCAAATGTCCGAAAATAAAAATTGATTTATTTTTATATGAGAGGTAAATTTCTGTCCGATAATTAATTTAACCTCTACATTGCCATTGACCAATGGCGTGTGATCTTGCGACTGCACATGTATATAACCACGATGAAATTACCAACCACACACTTGATACTTCTGCTCTGCTCGCTACGGGCGATTTCTAAAGCTCTCTCTACTTGACCGTATATCTACGCCGAATTCTGGACTTTCGTTTACCACGCTGTGTCATCTCGTCGCTTAGACTACAGTCACGCCAATGTTCCTGTTGCTGCACAACTTGACATACGTAATCGATCAACTCTTATACAGATTTCTGCAGATCTTCAACAAGACAATTCTAAGCCTTCTAATATTTTGAAATTTGTACAAAGAAGAGTTGCGAAAAAGTAATTTGACACCTACATACCTAGTTTACCGTTTTGTCTGATCAATCATTGCATTTTAGGATACTGTAAACGCCCCGGCTTCAAGTAAATGCCGTACGACGTTACAAACTCGGTTAAGGTGCTCTGAATAGAGATTAGTTACTGATATGGGGGCCCTTAAGAGGGCCTTGTAATGCGTTCTCTTGAAGTCTTCAGAGTTTGAAGATGTCCTAGAGCCTTGGGTGGACTCTGGTTGAGTTGTCGCTCCCGTGGTTGAGCTGTAATCGCGTTGTGGATAGTATCCTGCAGGTTCTGCACTTAATTGGCTCGTCTCTCCGGTATACCGCAACAGGATGAGTCACGGATGTAGTTAGTTGTTGGTGAAACTATCAAATCACCAGCGTAGGTATTGACAGCCGACAGAGCGCACACGTATTGACAGCCGACAGAACGCACACGTGTGAAGCAGGTAGAAGGCAAATGCCACAACTGACTTGCATGGTAAATTACCGTGCTTAAATAGCATGCAATATGTGTACTTGCATACTATTGGTTAAACGTGGTTAAACGTGGTTAAACGGCAATTTGTTTTTTCTCATTGGTGCAACGTAAATAAATTTGAATTTAATTTACGCAATATGTCGGCAATTGATTTGTGTCGTTACAACACTTTCCTCTCTGGAAAAAAAGAAAAAAATATTCCTCTCTGCGAGGCTAGATAAGAAATGCATGACAGAGTTCGAACCAAGTTAAGTAAAAATATGATGAACCGTAAGTGCTGGGCTTAAATATGCTTGTTGGTTGCTTCAACAATGATATGATGCCAGGTAACCACTAGGAATTGCTACACAAATTGTTAGCTCTAGTGGACGGTCATAGCACGTGAGGCAAAATAGAGCAGTGTAAGTTTTTGGAGCCGCAGCGTGAAGATTTCGAGGTAAATCGCCTCTGAATTTGCCAGGTTTAAGATAAAAAAACCTAAGCAGGTTGGATCGTTGTCAGTGTTTGTATACGACCAAAGGAGCTAAAGTGCTCGACGTTGTGGTCATGGCATTTGTAGAGTGGTCTTGTGAAATAGATAAAGTTGAGATATGCATTGAAAGTGGCCTGTACCATGATATGAAGCTGATCACTACTTAGTGTTGCTACACGAAAGCGCTAGCTCTAAGTAGCTGGTCATACCAAAATAGGCAGTGTAATGTCATGTGTGAGAAATACATTATAATGCAAAAATATATACATTAAAATCAAAGGTAATTGCATAAAAATATGTACACGAACATTGCCTCAGAGATGGCATAATACCAAAGAACTGTTCAAAAATGCTACACAATTGTTAGCTAAGAACAGCTGGTTATGCCACGTGAGACAAATACTAAAAATAACGAAAGGTTAAAAAATTTTATAGTTAATGTTAATGTTTAAAAAAAATTAATTACGTGTTATATAAAGCAGGTTATTGAGATTGTGGGCAGACGGAGCCTGAGACGTGTGTAGAAGGTTGAACGCTCTCAGGATCAGATGGTTCGATAAACGGTTTCAACCTGTCTATGCTTACTGATGTCGGTGTAGCGCCTTGCATAATGATGAAGTATTTTGGCTGTCTTAGTAAAATCGGGTAAGGACCGCGATACTTGGGTTGTAGTGGTGCAACAGCAGTATTGTTGCGAACGAGTACTCTCTTGCAGCTGTGGAACTGTGGGTGAACGAAGACTGGACGAGGCGTGTGTCTCGGCTGCTGTTCGGACATGTTACCGAAATGAAGTCGAAGGCGGGTAGCTTCGTTTTGTGGGTCATCTTGTGCCGGTAGTCAACGTGGGAGCTGACTGGGCAGGCGTAGATCCATGCCATACAAGAGTTGTGACGCAGACGTTTTAATGGATTCACGAGTACGGGAACGCATGGCCAGCAGAACTAAAGGTAGTGCATCGACCCAGTTGCCATTAATGGACGAGTTCCCTATGCATTCTCTCTACCATGCCATTAGCTTGGGGATGGTAGGCAGTCGTCTGGCGTAAGATGCATCCCATGTACCACAAGGTGGTTTTGAAACGATCAGATGAGAAGCAAGTGCCTCTGTCCGTGATGACCTCATTGGGAACACCATAATTGGATATCCATGCAGAGATAAACCGTTAGTTACTTCGTCTGCAGAAATGGTGCCAAGAGGTAATGCCGCAGGCCACCGTGTAAATCTATCGATCATAGTTAGAAGGTAGCTGAAACCTTGAACCTTTGTCAGATGAACTATGTCGATGTGGACGATGGCTAGGCGAGAAGTAGACCGAAAATGTTGCAACTTAGAACGAGTGTGTCGTGTGATCTTGTTTTTCTGACAAATAGCACACTCTGAGACCCATCGTTTAACATTCTGCCTAAGTCTTTGACCCCAGAAACGATCTGTAAGAAGTCGGACAGTCGCTTGGCTTCCTGGGTGAGAAATTGAGTGAATTGAATCGAAAACCTTTCTCTGAAGACTGGTCGGCAGAACTGGCTTGTTGGGCTGCGTACCCGTGAAGTAAACAATTGGTAAGCCTTCCCACAGACGTAAGGAACTTGGTTGCACGCCGACCTTTGAACGGAATGCTCGCGCCGTCTGTTCGTAGCAGCTACGCAGTACACGATGGAGCGATACTAACGCACGGCGGGCCAGACGTCTGGCCTAGACAGGGCATCTGCAATAAAGTTCTGTTTGCCCTTGACGTGAAAGACGTCAAATTGCCATTCGCTTAGACGAGAAAGCTGTCTTTCCACTCTGGCAGGGTACTTGGCGATAGATGAAGTTGCGTTTCGAAGTGCGCTAACTATTGGTGCATGATCTGTGAAAACAACAAATCTGCTACTGCCAATGATGCTGATAAATGGCGCACTGCGTCGTAGATGGCGAGAAGTTCTCGGCCGAAAGTGTCGTACCTCGTTTCTACTGGATGGAGAGTACGCGAGTAGAAACTGATAGGCTTCTGAACTCCGTCGATCTCTTGTTCCAAAGTGGCTCCAATAGCGAATTCAGAAGCATCTGTCGTGAGTAGAAATGGCTTTTCGAAATCTGGATGTGTTAGCAATGTGGCATTTGCTAACGAGTTGATGGCAAGTCGAAGTAATTCCTCGTCTTCGGATAACCAAGCAATGATGGAATTCTTGCTAAGTCCTTTTCGGTTCCGCAGGTGCCTGCACAAAGGATAAAGTTGTTTCGAAAGGCCGGGAAGGAACTTGCGATAATAGTTTAGTACTCCCAGGATTTTCTGCAAATCGCTCAAAGTCCTTGGTGACTTGATATTCTTAATTGAATTCGTCTTTGACGGCAACGGTTGAATACCTTGGGCCGTGATACGATGCACTAAGAAGTCGACGGATGAAGTTGCAATCTGCGTCTTGTCACAGTTGATCTTGAGTCCGTGGTTGAATAAGCGTGAGAGGACATTTCGTAGATGTTTCGCATGAGATTCTAGATCTGGACTAAATACCATAATGTCATCTAGATATGACATACAATAAGCAGAGTCGTCGCGAAGTATGTTATCTATGAATCTTTGAAATGTCTGAGTAGCACACTTGAGTCCAAAAGGCATGTAAAGATATTCAAAAAGGCAAAATGGAGTGATGACTGCAGTTTTCTCGATATCCTCTGGTGCTACCGGTATGTGATGGTACGTTTGTCTGAGGTCAATCACTGAGAAGAAATTGCTGCCGTTGAGTTTTTCAAGTAAAGTGTTGATATTTGAATAGGATATGCATCAGATTTTGTCACTGAATTTAGCTTACGGTAGTCTCCACAGGTTCTGTATGATCCGTTTGATTTTGAGACTAAGTGCAGTGGTGACGCCCATGAACTTTTCGATGGTCTGATGATATCCTCTTCCACAAGCCTTGAGAATTTTTCTTGGGCAGCTTTCAGCTTAGCAGGAGCCAGTGGTCGCTTCTTGAGTGCAATAGGTTGTCCTTCTGTGACGATATGATGCATCGTGTTTGAGACTCGTAGCTCTGACTTGTTAAGATCGAAAAGCGATTTGTATTTTCGAAAAGCTGCTGATATCTCTTCTGAATGATGCACTGGGGTTGGCTGAATGACCTGTAACTCCAAACGCTCGGAGGCAAGTGTCCCAAAGCTTTGTTCAAGTCCGGTGGAGGGGTCGATGATCTTTTGATTGGCAAGATCAACAATGAGCCGAAATTTGAGAAGGAAATCAAGGCCTATTATATTATGTGAGACCTTGGCAATGATGAAGTTGTGGGAAAATTCACGTCGTAGACCTATGTTGAGTGTGCGGTATTGGCAGCCATAAGTTGGTATGGGCTCGCCTGTAGCTGATGCGAGAAGAACGCCTAGCGACATCTCGGCCATTGAATCACCTTTGAGAACTGAGTTTGCCGCACCTGTGTCTATGATGAACTCTTCACCAGTTTTGAAATCAAGAAGGTGCAGAAGTTCGTTTGGCTGTTTGGTCATGCAAACAAGTAGGCTGGTGATTGCGACCGGCATTGTCTGTTTGGTTCTCTATGTGAAAAATTCGGCGTGGACGAAAAGAGTCGACAGGGATGTCGGATTGTAGTTGGCTTCTTCCCTGTAGCGCCGTTGATGCCGTTGATGTGCAGAAAGTACGATCTTCTACTTCCTGCGCCAGACGTTTCCCGATACTGATGCACCCTTGTGCCTGCGGTCTGTTGTCCTCTAAATGATTGCGGAGATCTCGATCGCCGCCTACCATTATAATTTGACTTGGAAACGAATTTTGGTCGAGCATTCACATGATTTATCTCCGATTTGGTAATGGCCAATCCTTCTAGAACTTTGGCCATGTTCGCCACTGTTCTCTCTAAAGAGGAGATTCTATCATCTTGCGGGGTGAAGAAAAGGATGATGGATTCACTTTGGGTTCCAAAACCCTATATTCTAACTCAAATCTCTCATATAAGTCATCTATAGAGAGAGTGTTGGGGAGCTGTCTGGCAAAGAGTTTTAATGTTTGGGGAAGATTGTTAATAAAAACAACCTTGGCCTTATGGTCAGAAATGTTGGTTTTATACCAGCGTTTCCGTAATTCCCTCAGTATTTCTATGGGGCCAAGATTTGGCATATCTAACTGCGCATATTTGTTTATTATCTGCTCAGTTTCAGTGGGTCCAAGCAAGGATTCTACCTCGTTTTGTAGGCCCAAAATGGGATTAGGTAGCTTCCTAATGGCCTCAAGCTTAGAATAAATCCGTCGCTGCAATTCAGAAGGTAGTTTAGCAAAAACCTTCGACAGTTTTTGATGACTGTCATAATCAGGAAACGGGGAGAAAGCGGAGTCTACGCGCATGAAAAATAACTCACTATCTCCATCCCAAACAGGAACATCAATATCTAAAATTGGACCTGACATTTTAACAATCTTACGGATCTTAAAAGCATAAATTTATAAGCAATATGAAAATATATAAATATACTTTAACGAAACGCTTACCCACAAACAGTTTCCACAGTTGAATAAGAGCAGAACAAAAAAGTCACTGTTTCCAAAAATCCGAAGTTGAGTTGTTGAGTACGTACGGTGCCGTTTTGTACGTAGAAATGATGAACAAAGGCCCCGTTGGCCTTTGATGCCGATGTGTTATTATTATCCCCACAAATCCACGAATATATACCCAACAGATTTCCCAGAAATCCACAATCAGGGTAAAGAAAACACAAATGTCAATCTATTATTATATCCCCCAACACAAACCACGAATATATATATATATATACCCAAAAAAATTCACAGATGACCACGATCACGCAAATCTTAATCGATTTTTATTCCAAATAGATGAAAAAGGAAGTCAATTTTATTTATACCAAAAAAATCAGAACAATAATCAATATCCTGGCGCGGTCGCCAATTTTGTAAACGCCCCGGCTTGAAGTAAATGCCGTACGACGTTACAAACTCGGTTAAGGTGCTCTGAATAGAGATTAGTTACTGATATGTGGGCCCTTAAGAGGGCCGGGTAATGCGTTCGCTTGAAGTCTTCAGAGTTGAAGATGTCCTAGAGCCTTGGGTGGACTCTGGTTGAGTTTTCGCTCCCGTGGTTAAGCTGTGATCGCGTTGTGGATGGTGTCCTGCAGGTCCTGCACTTACTTAGCTCGTCTCTCCGGTATCCCGCAACAAGATGAGTCACGGATGTAGTTAGTTGTTGGTGAAACTATCAAATCACCAGCGTAGGTATTGACAGTCGACAGAGCGCACACGTATTGACAGCCGACAGAACGCACACGCGTGAAGCAGGTAGAAGGCAAATGCCACAACTGACTTGCATGGTAAATTACCGTGGTTAAATAGCATGCAATGTGTGTACTTGCACACTATTGGTTAAACGTGGTTAAACGGCGATTTTGCTTTTTTCTCATTGGGGCAACGTAAATAAATTTGAATTTAATTTACGCAATATGTCGGCGATTGATTTGTGTCGTTACAATACTAATTCATTACATTAAAATATTACACTTTAACAAGTAGACAGTTCTTTAAATAAACGTCATACAAAAGAAATCGCGAATATTTTCAATAAAAATATGCCGTGGTATATAACAGAAAATTGTGATTTAAGCGTCAGATTAGCTCAGTGGATAAAGCAACAAAGTCCGATTCAGACGTGCCCTGGTTCGAGCCCCTCCGTGGCAAATTCTGGATTGCACATGATAACTTCCCAAAAAGGACGAAACTGGTCTACTGGGTGAATTGACTTTTCTACAATTTACAATGATTAGTTTATACTGACATATGTATTTACATAGCGGAACAGGTGTTTATATCAAGTTCACAACTTTGATATAAGTAATGGTTATTTATTTAATTATATGTTTCAATTCAATAGAATGTCCCCAGGTGGCGTGGTGTCTATTCTATAATGCCTTATATTGGGTGGTTTGTTGGAACTTTAGGTTATAACGTATTTGGTGCACAGCCATAAAAAAGTCAAAAGTGAAAAATGTTTCACTGTTATATAACCATAAGAAGCGAAAAATATATATAAATAACGGCAAGAAGTATAAGTTAGACGCAAATCATTTGTGACATTTACGATAGTGAAAGAGATAACTCACAGAAGTGAGGCAAACTAAAACTCTACACAACACTATTATAGCCAAGTCAGCATTAGGGCAAGGCGACATTAGCAATACAGTTTGCATGGTTATATGCGGACTGTAAAAGAGCACTAGGTCGCCCATTCCCAGAGAGGATGGTTTATATTCGCAGTTTTCCTTCTCCTACATAGTCTACCAACCATGGATGATGAGCAATATAACGTATGGCATATAAGCTCCACCTAAGTGAATGACTAACCAAGAAACATAACATAATATAAAACTGGAAATTGTGTGCAGAATGCAGCAGAGCTGCTCAATGTTTAGTGCTCTAGATTCAAAAGGAGATGTGTCCAGATTCGAGCCGTGTCCTCGGCAAAATTTTGACAGTACATGATGAGTTCCCAATATTGTGGAAACCGATCTTCTGAATGAATTGCCTTAACTGAATTATAAAATTATTTGTTTATAATGAAAAATTTAAGAAGATAATTGGACCGGTAATTATATCAGGAACGCAACCTTTATTTACATAATATTATTTGGAAGTTTTTAAGCAATCCTATACTTTTCTTAAATTTCCATATATATTTTCATTTAAAAATAAATGCACTGATTAGATATTGTTTAGAATTTACTACGTAAAATGGAAGCAGTAACCACCGTTTGAATTTTGAGCAATACCAATCGGCAACGTTTCTGCAGATGATACCATTAGGATTTTTATCTCTGCATCTTATTGTGTTCCTAACGTGGTCATTATTGAGCTAGGAAAATGTTTTTCTTCCTATCTATTTTATAGGATACAACTTACTCATAGCATTGCCCACCACCCACAGTCCAATGGTAAGAAATAGAGAATTCACAGATAATGTAATGGCGCTTTGTAATCCTCGTTAATTAAAAGCAACTTGGTTGATGCATTGCATACGGTTCCGTATACGAAAACTTATTCGCATGTCTGAGACGCTGCTCTTATATAGCAAGGACCCGCTCCTCCGGAGTCAGCTCCTACATTTAGAACGCACACAGGATGTCCCAAAATTCTTTATTTGGATTCAAACCACACATGTTCCACCAAATAGATAATAATATTGGAAAATGTACAATATAAAAAAGATATCACATCACATAAATATGTGAAATTAGTCTCATGTAGATAAATCTCACCAGTTGTACTGTATAATATATCAACATCAGAAAGTTCGGCTGTAAAAAGTAATAGATTTATCATCAAAATATGAAAAATTAAGATATAATTCGAGTGAAATATTATGCAAAAAATGAGAAACATGTCTAGCATGAACGGAAAGTATAATCTCATGAACATTCGTTTCGTGCTTACTGGCGATTCATCAGTAGAAGCCGGTATTACGCCTTTTAACCACTATAAATTTTTGTCAAGAATGTGGGATAATAGGACAGACTAGCAATTGATTGTATGTATTATTGACTAACATGATTAAATAATGCACAACATTTAAATTTTAATAAAACAAAACTTGGAAATAAAACCCTTAAGAGGTTATGTTGCTGATCACAATTAAACTTATCTTTTATTCAACCTTGAGAATTTATTATCATAATCAAAATTAAAAATATCAGCAGGATTGTAGATTTTTTCTAGTTTAGTACATAAAAATTTACTAGTCATCTTATATGGAGGCGTTTCTCTAAGCCAAATTTGCAATTGATTGTAAATTTTGTAAATTTTTGAAAAAGAGAATAACTTGCCCGCAACATTCTCCACCAAAGGAGGAGAGATTGCCAAATGTCCAGATCTAGTTCCAACTTAATAACTCTTTCTTATTGGAATTATAGAGGCACCAGTCCACTGGTTCAAATGGAAAACTTTTATGCAATAGCACATCCTCCGAAACCATAAAGTTTGCAATGATACAAACTGTAATCTAGTGGCGTATATAATGCAGGAGATAGGACTTATCTGTTTCACAACTTTTCTTTTTACAGCGCCAATCTTGTTGGACAAACCCTTTTTTAATGGATTCCAAGTAGCGGCAGCATATTCTGGTATCGGTCTAATCCATATTATATATATTTTAAATTTTATATCATTTGATAAGATATTTCTATTTATTAATGCCCATCTGTTTTTGGCACATCCTACTATCCTTTCAATTTTTCTCTCAGCAGAAGCTGTAAATTGGATAGTTATGACTAAATCATTAATTTTTTGCATAAGATTAATCCCATAAACATCATTAACCACAGCATCATGAAAAAAACATAATTAAATTCTTTTCTGTCACCTATTTTTAAGGCTCTCGTCATTTTACTGTTTATTCTCAGTCCTAGTGTTATCAAATATATACTTAAACCATACAAATATAGTTTCACATTATTTTTGGAGAATTCGACATTTTTTGGATTAATTGGAATGATTATTTTTAAATCATCAGCGGATTTGCAAACTCGAAAAAATGCGATTTTGAATAAAATTGGTCCAAAAATTTATCCCTGTGGAATTTCACTTGTTAATCTTTTCGATTTTGATATCAAATCATTTACTTGAATACGCATTCTTCGATTATATAAATTTTATCTAAATAATCTAAAATAATCGAATTTATATTCAATAAATTAATCGCATTCAAGTTAGAATCAAAAGATATAGAATCCAAAGCTTTTGAGATATCTATAAATAAAGTTAATGCATCTAACTTTTTCTCATCTGATGTAATTACATGGTTCCACATAGAAAGCATATTATTAATTGTCGATCTGTCTTTGGTAAAGCCATGTTGACTAATATCAAAATAAAGCGGTAACATATGTTCTAAATGATCAATTATCAATCGTTCCATTATCTTCAAAAACGGAGGGATAATAGAGATTAGTCTATAATCACTGGCGCACGTTGGCTTACTTACTTTTGGCAACGATTTGGCCACTATCGTTATAATATCAATTGGTAATTTCCCATTCTTCAAAATTCTATTTATAATAGTATAGAATAGAATATATTTGTTTTGATTCAAACCGCACATATTCCATCAAATAGATAATAATATTGGAAAATCTACAATACAAAAAAGACATCACATATCTATGTGCAAATAGTCTCATGTAGATAAGTAAATATCACTATATTTACTGTACAATATATCAACATCAGAAAGTTCTGCTTTAAAGAGTAATAGATTCATCATCGAAATAGGAAAAATTAAGGTATAATTCGAGTGTAACTTTATGCAAAAAAAGAACCATGACTAGCAATTGATTATATGTATTTTTGATTAACATGATGATAGTATGCATAACATTTCAATTATAATAATACAATACTTGGAAATAAAAATATCCAGAACTTATGTTGCTGATCACAAACATCCTTGTCTTTTATTGAACCATGAGAATGTATTACCATAATCAGAATTAAAAATATCAGCAGGATTGTAGATTTTTTCTTGTTCAGTACATAAAAATTTAAAAGACATTTTAGATGGAGGCGTTTATCTAATCCTTTTTGGTAATTGATTGTAAATTTAGTAAATTTTTGAAAAAGAGAATAACTTGCCCGCAACATTCCCCACCAAAAGGGAGAAATTGCCAAATGTCTAGATCTAGTTCCAACTTCATGACTCTTTCCTATTGGATTCATAGAGGCACTAGTCCACTGGTGCAAAAGAAAAACTTTTATTCAATAGAACATCCTCCGAAACCATAAATTTTGTAGTGATACAAACTGTAATCTAGAGGCGTATATAGTGCAGGAGGTAGGACTAATTTGTTTCATAACTTTTCTTTGTACAGCTTCTATCTTATTGGACAAACCCTTTTTTAATGGATTCCAAGTAGCGACAGCATATTCTAGTACCGGTCTAATCCATATTATATACATTTTAAGTTTTATATCATTTGATAAGATATTTCGATTTATTAGTGCCCATCTTTTCTTGGCACTGCCTACTATACTTTCAATATCTCTCAGCAGAAGCTGTACATTGAATAGTTATGCCTAAATCCTTAATTTCTTGCATAAGTTTAATCTCAAAAACATCATTAATCTCAGCATCATGAAAATAAACATAATTAAATTCTGTTCTGTTACCTATTTTTAAAGCTCTCGTCTTTTTATTGTTTATTCTCAGCCCTAGTGTAATCAAATATCTACTCAAATCATACAAATCTAATGTCACATTATTTTTGGAGAATTCGACATTTTTTTGGATCAATTGGAAAGATTATTTTTAAATCATCAGCGAATTCGCAAACTCGACCTTTAAGGATTTTAGTTTCCAAGTGTGCTAATAGGATTTTAAATAAAATTGGCCCCAAACTTGATCCATGTGGAATTCCACTTGTTACTCTTTTCGATTTTGATATCAAATCGTTTACTTGAATACTCATTCTTCGATTATATAAATAGTATTTAAGTAATCTAAAAATATTCGGATCAATATTCAATAAATTTATCGCATTCAAAATAGCATCAAAATATATAAAGTCAAAAGTTTTGAAATATCTATAAATACAATTAATGCATCTAACTTTTTCTCATTTAATGTAATTACATGTATCCACATGGAGATCATATAAGTAGTTGTCGATCTATTATTCGTAAAGCCATGTTGACATATATCAAAATCAGCTGACACTATACATTCTAAATGATATAGTATCAATCGTTCTATTATTTTCAAAAATGAAGGGATAATAAAGATTAGTCTATAATTACTGGAGCACGTTGGATTACTTACCTTTGGCAACGGTTTAGCTACTATCGTTAGAATATCGATTATTAATTCCCCATTATTCAAATGTCTATTTATAAAATTGCAGAACACATTCATGAAAGTTAAAGGTAAATGAAGTTGGTTATCAATTGATATACCAAGGTGATCTTTTTGTTTTATTGATTTTATTTTTAACATTAATTTTATCAATTCATCACTGTCGATAACAAGTCCTGGTTCTTGGTCACCCGAAAGATCTGTTCGATCCATGAAACTGCATTCATTCTGTGGGTTAAATATGAAATTTCCAAATACTTCATTCAATTCACAGGGATAACCGCGCTCAGTTTTATCCACAGGTAATAGAAGCTTTAATTTTTCCTTATATTTGCTGTAATCTGTGAGGAGTTTGTAATCTAGTCTAGGATTACTCTTCAGTTTGGCCAAAATAATTCTTTCTGATCTTTGACGGATTATCACCGGTGATGAATTAATTTCTTTATCAATCAAATCTAACCTCATTTTTAATACTATTGATAAGAATACACTTCTTTATATTTTCTCGTTTAATTCTTAGTTTACATAATTTCCTATCGATCCGCTTCGGTATAATATCCGTAAACGTAAATTCCTGAAATATATCAGATAATAACGTTAAAACAGAAGAAACAAATTCGTCAGTTTTTATGATAAATAAACTTTCATAATCAACCAGTATGCCTAACTCTCTAAAAAAGATTCCAGTTGATTCTGGAACATTGCACTTGTGCATTTTTGAAATTAAGTTTCTGTGTATTGCTACTGAAGATGTTCCATAGTAAAACAATTTGTTTGTGATCAAATACTTTGAAATAGTTTACAACATCTCAACTGTGTGATTTCACCGTTTCAATTTCTAAATATACGTGATCTAAGCATTCCGAACCTCTAGTTGATTCCTTTATAATCTTCTTGAGATCATGATTAGAAAAAAATTGATTATTTCACAGTCATGTAACTTATTAAAATTGCCTACCACCAAATTATAACCATGACAGTCCAAATTAGATTGAAAAGAAATGGTAAATGTTTGATCATCACATAAACTAACATACGGCGGTCTGATTTGTTATTTCAATGGTCGGGCCAGTTGGCCTTTGATGCCAAATAAATTTATTATTATTATTATTAAACCGCGGTTAAAATCAGATTATAGATTTGTATAGATAAAAAATCAATGACTGCATTATATTAACTAGTATGTAAAATTTTCGCATTTAATACAGATTTACTATAAATGAGTACTCCTCCAACTCTTTTATTCAGCGATCTGTCCTTCTAAATAAAATATGGTGGGGAATGTCAAATTCGTGGTTTTCAATATCCTTGTTGAGCCAAGTTTCAGATAATATTATAAAATCAAAATCGTTATTAAAAAATTACACAGCAAAAAGTTTTTTCTAAACACTTCTAAATTTGGCATAAAATGAAGTATATGTACTAAAGGACTTATCTAAACGGTTATCGACTTTTACTGGTTCAGCTTTGTTGGTTTCTTTATAGTTCTTTTGCCGGGTTTTGAGGCTATACTTCTCTTTCCGTTGGAGAAATTGTTTGTCACATCCAATAAATATGCTATGAAAATTAGGGTTCTCACCTTTATTTTTATTGATGGCTTCATTCGGCATATTCGTTGGCTTTTTTTGATAATTTTACCACAACAAGTATTGGACGATCAGACCGTTTGCATACCCTATAACATTTAGCAATATCAGGTTCCATCGCGTCCTTGATCAAATTTTTTAATTTCTCAACGTCCTTTACGTCGGTATTTTCGTCAAGATTAAATAAAATTAGCTGGCTTTGTTTGCTATTCCGTGCCAAGAATTCATTCGCTAATATATTTAGAATTTCTTTGCCTGATGTTTTACTTTTGATTGGCGTATAATCTTCTGCTGTTATATCAGCCAACTCTACCCATTGCTGAGCATCTATCTGTAATTTATCTATCTTCACATGTAGCGCTTCCGTCAACACTACAATTTGCGCGCTTAAAGTTTCATTTTTCTTTTCCGCTAGCCTCAATTTCACTGCATACACATCAAAGTCAGTTTCTAATTTAGACATTCTATTTTTAATAAGGCTGTTCTCTTCCTTCAGTACCTTCGTAGAGTTTTGAATGTCCGCAACGATTTTATCAATTTCGGTATGCAACAAAATCGGAGCTAAATACTGTTTGTTGCAAAGAACTAATATATATGCAAGTATTTATTAGGTTTTGCGAACCTAGTAACAAATTAGTTCAGTTCTGACCAGAAGTATAAACCAAAGGAGCTATTTCAAACCGCGCGCGTAGCTTCTATTTGGCCTATTGTTGAGGTCCCTGGCCTATTCGAGTCTGATAGCCCCATAGATGCCAGATCGCTTGAAGTCCTAAAATTCACAGTAGAGTCTGATATGCTTATGTTTCCATTTACATCTCCTAAGTTCAAGTCCGCAATATCCTGCACTAACCTACTTGTGTCCTCAAATTTAATATCGGTCTCCATCTCTAAATAGTATAACAATTAAATCGAAACTTAATGTTAGGCAATCGGAATGCGAAAGTAGGATCGCGTTATCTCCCGAACAAATAATCTGGAAAGAGATATACGTGAACAACAGAAGAATCAAATTACCTGTTCCAGGACGTCTTTTTTCAATATGATATTATATTAGAACAAAGGAAATTGATGGAGTAATATATTTGATGAGATGTATTTGTTTACCAGAGAAAAATGTTAAAATGCAGCAGACCAAAATATATAAGACCAGTCATAGAGCGAGACACTCAAAAAACTGAAAATGGCGCATAATTCAAATTTGTTGAGGCCCCTAACCTATTTGAGTCTGTAAGCCCCATAGATGCCAGATCGCTGGAAGTCCTAAAATTCACAGTAGAGTCTGATAGGCCTATATTATCCGTTTGCGTCTACTTAAGTTTAAGTCCGCATATATCCTGCACTAACTTACTTGTGTCCTCAAATTTAATATCAGCGTATCCATGAATATATGACATAACAATTAAATCGACACTTACTGTTAGGCAATCGGAATGTGAAAGTTGGAAACACGCAAGCAATAATCTGGTAGGGATAAACGTGACCCAACGATAAAATCAAATATACCTGTTCAAGGCTCCTCTTCAATGTTATTTTATATCAGAACAAAGGCAATTGATGGAGAATTATATTTGATAATGATGTAATCGTTTACTATGGAAAAATGTTAAAATGCAGCAGACCAAAATTACAATACCAGACACAGAGCGAGATACTCGAAAACTGAAAATAGCGCACAATTTAAAATCAAGTATTTAAACAAAGAATGTTCTGGAAAATAAAAAGAAAAAATTCTTTTTAAATAAAGTTCGTTACAATCAGCCATGGTGGTTTAAATTTATCAGTCAAGGTTATTTTACATATGGCGCAGGATTTAACTTCTTCCACATACACCACCTTCTCAAAAAAAGACTACTAGTAATAGACGTAATTATGATTCTTCGGCTGACGTGGCACTCTTTTAGAACGAGTTGTGCATAAGTGCGCCCCTGAAGTCATCATCTCGCCCGGTACAGTTGACACTGGTTCTTCTCTATCATCGGGTATAGCCAAACAGTTTTCATTCTGTTAACTGGTAGAATAAGATTTTTCTATAATATACAACGCATCTTCTGAGTTCTGCCTTACGTTATGTGCCTGTATGGTGGGAATGCACACGTCAGATTCGCCCATACAACGACGATCATTCAACGTATCTCTTAATTCAGTCGTACCGTCTATCGAGATAAACTGGGGAATGCAACGATCCAACGTAACACAATCCTCAATGCCATTTATCTCTATAATGACATTCTTGTCAGTCATCCTCTTGACCTATTATGGTCCTTTATAAAATGGTATCAGGCAATTCTTCCTATTTTCATTAGATACATACACATGCGAAGCCGATCTTAGATCAGAGGACACATAGCACTTGGTTTTTATTTTTCTAGTCTTGGTCGGAGCCAAACGACACATCTTATCTCTAAGTGCTCCTACGAAGCAATCTACATAAATGGAAGCCCAATCAAGACTGCTTGGAGTTTCTATTAGAAGATCTTCAGGCAACATTAATGGTTCTCCATAAACCAGTTCTGCTATTGAAGTACCTAATTGTGCCCTATATATATTGCGCATGGCAAGTAATTCTATAGGAAGATCGTGTATCCAGCTTGTTCCACTAGTACACCTTAATGAAGATTTCAGTTCACGATGCAGCCTTTCTACCATTCCATTCGCTCGTGGGTTGTACGCGCTAGTAGGCAATACAGTGGTCCCCATGATGTTGAGGGATCTCTCGAAAAGCTCGGATATAAATTGACTACCGCGATAACTAGTGAACTTTTCCGGAACACCATAACGCGATATCCAATTATGTAGAAACGCGAACAAGACTTCTGGCACTGTCATGTCTTTTAAAATCGCCATTTCGAATTGGCGACTAAATCTATCAACGATAGTCAGCAAATATTTGTTACCATTTACTTCCGGCATCTCGACAATATCTATATGTACGTATCTAAACTGTCCAATTGTTATCCCAATATTCTTTATCTCGGTTCTGGTATGTCTCCACACCTTAAACGTTTGACACTTGGCACAGGCTCTTACCCATACCCGTATGGCTTTTGACATGTGCGGCCATACGTATCTGTCGTTGATCAATCGAATGGTGGCTTTAATTGATGGATGACCCATGTCATGTAACACTTAGATAATCTTGGCCCGTAGCTCCAACGGCACATATGGTCGTGGTTGACTTCTAGACGTTTCGCAAAACAACCACTTGACACTTATGAGCATACGAACATATCCTGGTCTTCTGGACAATGCTAGAAGCTCTTTGCCAAACGTATCATAACGTTCCTCTCGATCATTAAGCTTGCGGCTATAAAACCCAATCGGTCTTACTATGTCTTGATCTCTTTGCTATAGCACTGCCTCTAATGCAACATCTGAGGCATCTGTGATTAGCTCGAATGGTTTCTCCCAATCTACAGGTGCTAATGTGGTTGTCACTTAACATTTCCTTGGCCTTTTGGAATTTTTCTCTGTCTTCTGGACTCAAGCTTATAAGCCAAGACTTCCTGATCGTGCTCTTTTTACGAGTGAGATGGCGTGTTAACAATCCTACCATTCCGGCTAGATCTGGAATGAATCGACGGTAATAGCTGAACATACCCAAGAACCTTCGCAGCTGTCGTACGGTTCGCGATTCCGTTACGTACTTTATAGCTTGTATCTTATCTTCCAAAGGTTAAACTCTATCTTTGGAAATTTTATGACCAAGATATTTAACTGAAGAGCATCCGATGTTACTCTTATTAGGTTTGACCACTAATCCATATTGTTCCAGCCTGGTCAAAACCGTTTCCAAATGCGTACGATGTTCATCTCGTGAGTGATTAAAAATTATTATGTCGTCTATATATACCCTCGCAAATGGACAATTCTGAAAGATTTATTCAGCCAAACGCTGGAGTGTCTGACTAGCATTTTTCAAACCAGAAAGCATTCGAAGAAATCCGTGCGATCCCGCTCCTCGAAATCTGACTGCGGTGAGTGGTATCGAAATTTCCTCCATTGGTATCTGATAGTACGCTTTCTGGAGATCTAAAGTTTAATAAACCTCATATCCCTTTATATCTCGGAGTAAGATACTCTAGTTAGAGAGAGGACAAGAATCACCTTTCGTCATTGAGTTTAATAGACGATAATTTCCACAAACCCTTCATTGACCCGGTTCAGGTTTGGAAACTACAACTTTTGGGGAAGCAAAATTGGAATTTGACCTTCTACAAATGCCCTCTTTGCGCAATTGATGAAATTCGGACAAAGCAACCTGTTGCTTGTGTTGTGCCAATGGTTGAGCCTTTGGTGAACAAGGCAATGGAGCCACCAATTCTATTTGGTGTACTACTCCTGTCTTCAATCCAATCCTTTTGGCACTGAAATGTTAAAACACTGCAAGGTGCTTTTCGATTATATCGGCAAAGTCATGCGCGACTGTTGAACGAGGTAAAAGGACTGTTCTAACTACCGACGTGTTAGACTCAGTAGGTGCTTATATCCTTAAGCCTTCTGCGATAGTCCTAGCTTTGGGGTCTAATGTCAACTTGAAATGTGTCAAGAAATCCATGCCAATGAAATGGTCCTTGACATCGGCTACTAGAAAATTCCATCTAAAAGAAGATTTCTGGCCCTACGTTGCAGACGTTTCTTTTATCCCTTTTACTCCTATCGGACTACCGTTAGCGGCCCATAGTTGATAATAAAATGTGAGTCAATCTGCTTCCACCACGTCTGACCTAACTATGCTTACCTCAGCACCCGTATCAATGAGAAATTCTAATCCAGATAATTCATCCTTAATAATAAACTTGTTGCTGGACAATCCGGCAATGTTTTCCAGATCTCCGCTTAGTGAGAATCGGACTCTCTTGTCTTCTATCTTGGTGCTATTTGCTCTAGTCGCACCTTTAGCTTTGAGTATGCCTTTTAAAGGCATATCTGGGAGCCTTTGCAATAGAACCCCCCTTACGGTTACTACTAGCGGGGGTTTTGTCCTTTTCCCGGTGATGGATTTCTCTCTACCGGTTTAGTGCTTCCTTTCCATCTGGGTCCACCTAATCGCGGGTATTTACAATTTTTACCTTGGCACTTCGCACTTCGTCCGTACTCGCAATGTGCATTACACCATCCGCGTGGCCCTTCGTAGCGTTGACGCGAGTGACACCCTCGACGTCTAGTATACCTATCCTGACTCTGAAGTTGCGAAATGTCACGACGTGAACTAGCAATTTCTCTACATAAGAAACGCAAGGTTTATTGTATAGTCAGGTTGTTTTCGGCATCTGCCCTGACTGGCTGCATCGTGACAGAATCTGCTATTACAGCATGTACTTGTGGTTCCTGCTGTTTATACACCCATCTAACCCTCTGAGTTTTGTTGGCAAATCAATGCTCATAGTGTCAAATAATGCCAATGTGGTTCTAAGCCTAATTGGTGGCTCAGCTGTGAAAATGGAGCTGAATACATCTTTGGATATATTCAACCTGGAAGCTTTTATGCAAAGGCGT
>JAQBSW010002198.1:0-108581 GCA_029291075.1 Eudiplozoon nipponicum
TATGGGAGAGTGTTTTAATAATAGAATCGATTACATAATTTAACAAAAAGGGGGAAAGTTGACAACCTTGACGAACACCCCTTCTGGTTGTAAATATATGCGTTAATTCGTTATAGACCTTAACGCGACCAGAAGTATTTGTGTAGAGAGCTCGTATAATATTAACAAATTTTGTATGCACACAGCTTTTCGACAAAATATGGAACAAAACATTGTGATCTACCGAATCAAATGCACCCTTGAAGTCTAGAAAGATGGCTATTGTGAGATAGTGATATAAATGTCTCTGTTCGAGAACTTGCCTTAACGTAAAAATATTATCTATACAACCTCGTTCTGCGCTGAATCCGTAATAGGACTTAACGTCCTATTATCCCACATTCCTCATCCAAATATATAGTGGTTAAAAGGCGTAACACCGGCACCTACTAACGAGTCGCCAGTAAGCCCGAAACGAATGTGCATGAGATTATACTTTCCGTTCATGCTATCTTTGGTTTATCCGTCTGATCACAACTGAACTAATTTGTTACTAGGTTCGCAACACCTAAAACAGACTTGTATATATATTAGTTCTCCGCAACAAAAAGTATCTAACTTCTACATGCATTTTAGCCTCCTCATGCCAACAATCTTAGCCAAGTTATAATTTAAATTGCATTACACGTAACTGGTATATTTTTTCCATTCAATGTTCATTATAATATGTATCACATGTTCCTTTTTCTTTGCGCACCACTGCGCACTGTGTTCAATTTCAGGTAGCGTTATTAGCTCATGTCAATCCAAATTTTTCATATTTAGTACTCATTTGTATCACGTTTAATTATCGTCCACTCGTGGCTAACATTTGTGTAGCTTTTTTGAACAGTTCTTAAGTATTTTACCATTTCTACAGCAAGGATCATTTAGACTTCATTTATTTATTCTTACTTTTGATTTTTCATGTTGTGTATTTTCATGTAGAAAGCAAATGCATCAGTTACGCATTTTACATATACATTGAGTGATATCCTAGAACACAAGTTCGAGCAAAAATTTGTTTCTTTGGTCTTATTGATCTTATCTCATTAGCAGTAATTACGTCTGCCCAGGAAGCACCAACTTATGCCTGACGTCGCCGGTTTCAATCCACTTCGTAATTTTCATGCTGCGGCTCTCAAAACTTATTAACACTGCTCCATTTTGTTTCACGCGGTATAATTTAATATGAATATCATTCCATGTGATAACAGTCATCTATGGTTTTGTCATCATATGTATTAGATACCTTGTTCTGAACTCAGACCTACAGTACTAATCAAGTCTCGCCAAGAAGGATTCTTATTCCATTTTCTTTTTTTCTTAAAGGGAACCGAATTAACGTGTCAATCTATATCCCCGACATCTTGTAGATAAAATAAAATAAAAATACGAAATTTAATTGACTGATACTGGACAAATGAGAAAGATCGCAATCAATAAACCAATCACGAGCGATATGCATCTATACAATCGCAATGCATACCATACACAGCAAAATGTGGCCTGTTTATTGCCTGCAACTGCTGTCATCCATCTGTTGTGACGAATGTCATATTTGCGTTTTTACCAAGGTTATTTCACTTACTCAGATAACCGTTCAATCCCGCTAATTTTCTTCCTGCTACGCATTCAGATAGACGTCATTGCTTATAATATTAATAGGATTTCTAATTTTCTCAACCTTTTGGGCGTTGCCACAGGCCACCAGTAAGACTCATCATGGCTTTTGAATGGAAATCGACACACCCTACTACAATTAATCTACTGTTT
This sequence comes from Eudiplozoon nipponicum, assembly GCA_029291075.1. Classification (NCBI taxonomy): domain Eukaryota; kingdom Metazoa; phylum Platyhelminthes; class Monogenea; order Mazocraeidea; family Diplozoidae; genus Eudiplozoon; species Eudiplozoon nipponicum. The sequence goes on from JAQBSW010002198.1 coordinate 1,795, forward strand.
CACGTGCATTATTGTAGAAGATCACTAGCCCACCAATAGGACACAAATTGTAAAGCTTTATGTAGACTCCTGGTTGTTCGCCTTTGCTCTGGTACTATAATTCATCACAGAAATAACCGTGGATGTATCTCTGGCTTTATTAAGGGCCACCAACAGTACTGTTTATTCTTTAGTTTTGTTCGTAACATTGAACAGCATTCTAGCTACCTCAGTACAGTTGCAGTTATCTCAAATTCCCGTTCTACATATTCACATCACGTTAATAGAAGAGGAGCTAGAAAATATCGTACGTGTGTCGTATAACTGCATTGATGCGATGCCACGATAATACAATTTAAAATGTAAAACAGAAAAACTCAAACTTGGTTACCATATAATTGATTGTGTTGGATAAATAATATAAATGCAATTGCGTATTCGGTATTTCGCACCTAGCAAAAATTAGTTCAAATATAACCCGAAGGATAAACCAAAGAAAGTAAGTTACCTTGAAAGAAGAGAGTGAAAGGCAGAGCCATGGTTAAGTTAATATTAAATAAAGAGAGAGAAGGTGATAATAAGGCCAACCTCTATGTTTTTAATAACTAATAATATGTTTAAGTGGACGATGAGGATAGAAGGAAATATGAATTTATTTCGTTCTAGGTCATTGTCAATCAAGTAGAATGGTTTCGTTCTTGTACTGACAGATGTATGTACATTATGGCTCAGGTGTGTATATCAAGATCACAAACTTGATTATAAGTAAATTTTATCACCGCTCGCGTAACGAATGTTCGTCTAATAATCGAATTAGTTTAGTTGATCTGTAGCGGTTGCATAACGCGATGCGTTTGCATCCATCCTAGTCTATTTCCTGACATGTTTCATTTGAATGCCTAATTGGATCTAATCCTTTGCAAGCCGTTTTGTCTTTCTCTCCACGAAACTATATCGGGCGCATGGTTTCACCTATATACCTGATCTTGCAATTTGTGCAAGGTATCGCATATACTCTTGGTGTATTAATGAGTTCTATTTTTTGTTTTGGTTATGTAGTTTATTGCCGATAGTAAAGGATTGTCTTTAAGCTGTTTTTATATTGTATTTAGCTGCTATTAATCTAATTTTTATGATCAATTTTGAATCATTTAATACGACAATTTTTCCCTTTCATGTTCTGTTTCCTTATTATATTAATTATAAATCTCAGAAAGATCTCCGTCATTAAACTCTCTATCATAATTGTCAGATAGCCGCTTATTTTAAATATTTCCTTTAATCGCATCAATTCCTAATCTCTATATTTCAAATACACTAATTTAAGACTCCTTAATATCATGGATTTAATAATGCCTATTTTCATTCCATATGGATCGTATGAGAAGAAATTTAGAATAAATTCCAGGTAAGTCACTCTTTTAAATCTGGATGCATTACATTTTACTTTCACATGAGAAAAGGTAATTAATCTTTAATCTCTTTTTCTAATTTAAGATTTAATTTACCTAGTTGCTTGTTAAAATCACCTATCAAGCTAAACTTGTATGTGAGATTCATGGATGATATATTTCTAATTTGAAATCATGGGGATAATGAGTTAAATAAATTTCTAGCGTCAGTGAACCAGCTACGTGAATGTGCACAGATTTAACAATAGATATGATAGATTATGTGCTTATATATAATTAATTACATACGCTGATTAAGTTGCTAGAAATATCGTGAAATTATACAAGGTTGGCATTTATTAATCTCAAACAGTTGCATATATTTTTACATATGTTTATACATATATATGTATTTTATACACGACATTTGGACTAAGGAATGCCAGTCAAATGTTCCAGCGTCTGGCGAAAGAAATTATTCGTGACTGTCTATTTGCTCAAGTGTACATAAACAACATTATCATATGCAGTCGATTTCGGGGCGAACACTGGGATCACATAGATTTTGTGATGACAAAAACGAACCAAAACAGTTCAGTATTCGAACCAGAAAACTGCAAGATAAGTTGCTCAGTTATAAAATTTCTTGGATGTTCCATTACCAAGGGGGCAATAACCCCTTGAAGGATAAGGCCTAGACAATCCATGATGTGCCTAAGCCAAAATCTGTTCACCAACTGCATATTTTTTAGGTTTAATCAGTTGGTACCGTCGTTTTATATCAAGTTTAGCTGGAATTTTAAGATCGTTAACTCGAACTTTGGTTCGTAAATAAGTAGGATCAAGAAGTCTTATCAGTCCATTTTAGCCAAATAGACAACTCCAAAGTGTGAACGACATGTTCAATGGAATAACCTCATTAGCAACTGTGCAGTGGACTAAGCTATTTTAACTGGTCACAGATGCTTCCAGTGTAACCTTAGGAACAGAACTAAATTAGTAAGCAAATGGTATTGCTAAGCCAGTAGTAGTTCAGTCATGCGCATTCGTTCATCTGTTGATCGAATTTCTACGTGTGCCAGCCACCTCGGTGTTTTCGCAGTTCTTTAACAAGACAAGACTAGACATCGAACCTCAACCTACACAAACTACCTCGACAATTCTACTTATTCAGGTACATATACTCAAAGGATCACAAGCCAAGCAACATAAGAACAGAGCAAGTGTGTGGAAGGACGTCTTGGCTCCCTCACAATGCAAAAATTGATAAACTTTCCTGGCATTTTCTGGTGGGCGCTTTTTTGGTTTTGTTAAAGGCCACCTGCAGTAATTAATTCTCTATTTCTTCATTAGTCCACTTAGTAACATCGCATTGTAAATACTTCTAGACGAGGCGTAACAGAGCCGTTTTACCCGCTTTAATATTTTTCGTAATTGTATACGAATAAATACTAATTTGATTTTGATCATTCCAGTTTATGTTAAGTTTCTTTTAAATTATGTAAAGTTTCAACGCAACTAGTCTTTTATTTCTCTGTAATGTCCAAGATTTTGTAATCTATTTGCAATTCTTAATTTTCTTTATTAAATTTTACTAAATTATGTTCTTTTATATTCTATTTATATTTGTGCTAAGTTAATCTTAAAAAATTAATCGTTCTCTTCTTACCTAGGGAGCGTTACCTCAGTTATATCGGTTTGTTTCTTCGAAAATGGTCCATTTTAAGAGTGGTTAATATTTTTTATGAATAAAATGGCTCTGGTAGAATCGATTCAACTTATTATACTAATTAGCCAAATTGATTTATAAACTAATGCTTCAGTGAATTTGTATTTTAACAACGTACTATTTTGCCAGATCATGCTGTATCCCTAATGAGACACTAGAGATGGGCAAGTTCAAACTTTCGAGCGAAGGTGATGTTGTATAGGATCCTGCTGAGGAATGGGCAAACGAAAAATATTTTTGATTATAATTTATAATTGCGTGTAGCGTGTGACATGGGTGGCGTAGTGGAAGCGTTTTAGGACAAGCAAATACGTCCTGTTCCGAGCCCCGTCTGCGGTCACTCTAGTAAGTACCTAGTGAGAACCTGTAATGACGAAACATATCCACCTAACGAATTGGAATATTTAGTTCAAACTGAAAAGTTACTTTACTGTAAACAGCCGTCTTTATGTCTTATAACTAGGGATCAAAATTGTCTAATATGAGCTTTTGGTCGAAAGCCATACCAGCGCGAGTCCCTCAGAAGATATGACTGTCACAAGATATCAAGTATTACAAAGCTGATAAATATATGCAATGCACTGTTCTTTAGAGGCCTTTTGGTCACTACCTTAGTAGAGCCTCCGTGGTGCCAGATTTTTGTATCTAATGTTACTAAATTGATCACCAAAATGTGAACAACTAAGATTCTCATTCCTTTCAGCACCTTCTCGTAAGTTAAATTTCCTTAATTATTTGGTCAACTGCTATGCATCACAATTAATGCTGTTATCCATGATATCAAAATTGGATTGATAACAAAAACATGCAAATGCCATAGTATGCATTTAAGAAAGAGAAGACTAAAAAATAGAGAACCCAATTAATTTATCTGTGACGAATTTGAGATCTTTCCCGTGATATCAATAATTATAATAATTTTTGTTCAATTCAATAATTTACTGTAAAGATTCAAATACAAGAAATCAGATAAGTTTGTTAGAGAAAATAAGGAAGGTATACCTTGAACATCAAAATCTCAGGAAGAATGAATATTAATGCCAGTGAAGACAAGCCATACTTTTGGACAATTTAAACAAAAAATCCAAAATATATCACAATATGTTAGTTAAATATTACTTTGTTTATGAAAACGGCGGTAACTTCAAATGCCCATAAGTGACAATTGGTTAATTTTTATATTGGATGTTAATCGACCTCTACACAGCTACGCTGACAGAATCTGAGATGCGAACTTTCAGTCAATATTTTAGGGTTAATATCGCGGGTGCGGTAATTCTATAACTGATTGATTGGTATCCAATAAGGACGAAACTGGTCTAGTATGCGATTTTTATTTACTATCTTATTTGTGTAAAGACGCCTATTTAACACTTGCTCATAAGAATATTGCTGTGTTAGGCTATTTTGTGAAATTTACTTCACATTATCTTTGAAACGTACATAAATGAATGGATATCTAGATCTCTCGCATGTTAAGTTTCAGAAGACACCATGACAACGACGCAGAAAGAATAACGGTAGATGTCAGGAATTTAAATATCACCTTTTATGTGCATTGGCACCACAGTGACACTTCCACTCGTTTGGGATGGATTACTCCATGCAGGTTGATCCTTGTAAAATGAAATTCCGAGTGGTGAGGGGACACCACTTGTACCAAATTCCCAAGAAACTCCATGAAAATGGAGCCGGCTTATCCTCCAAAAGGAGTCAGCCGCAGTAAAGTAAAGTATCCTTGTAAAACCATTTAACTAAACTTAAAACATTCGATTACTGTGACTGCGTTCTCTCGTAAGAGCACCATGAAAAAAAAGACTTGGTGCACATCTCGCAACAGTGTCGCCGGGTCACTTAATCGTTAACCTTGACATTTTAAATGTGTGGCGAATTGATTAAATTAACGTGCTGCGCTTCAATAACGTCCGTAATGCCTTGGCAGGATGGTCAATGCTAATACGTCGGATCTTAACATATAATTAAAAAGATAGTAACGTTTCGATTATGTTTCCAACTCATTAACATTATTAAGCCAGTGCTATTCTTCATTCGATGCGTGATTGACAAACCCTCCGCTAGGCTTACGAAGCAGATTGTGATCTATTAGTTTCACAGAAAATCACGCATTTTAAAAGTCTTGATGTTAGAAGAGATGGCAAACGGGTTTGTTTGTTTTATTATAGGAAGTGAAGCCGATACTTGCTTAATATTTTCCTTTGTAGTGCTTCAAATTCTAATTTTTATGCTCTTTACTGTAGTTACTGGTGGCCAGAAGTGCAGAAGTGTCTTCGAAGGCCTTAGGAGGTATTATATCATTATTATAATCTCGTTTCTTATAACTGTGTTGGTTTCACTTTGTGTTGTTTTCTTATCGTTGAGTGCTAGAAGCAATTCCGGTCTAAAGGCAATCAATGTAGATATCGCGGTTTTTCAGCTCAGCAGCCGGAATAGATTAATCATTTTTCAAAGCAGAACAAATTTGAAGATCCAATGAATAATTTATGTAAATACTGTTTATTGCGGAGAACTAATAAATATGCAAGTATGTATTAGGTGTTGTGAACCTAGTAACAAATTAGTTCAATTGTGACCAGAAGGATAAACCAAAGGCAGAATGAACGGAAAGTATAATCTCATGCACATTCGTTTCATGCTTACTGGCGACTCATCAGTAGGAGCCGGTATTACGCCCTTTAACCACTATATATTTGGGTAAGGAATGTGGGATAATAGGAAGACACAATCCCCTAGACGAATGTGTAAACCTGCAATAGTGAAGCTAACATCATATAAAGTCTTCGAGACTGCGACTATAATGCTAACTCAAACTATATAATATATATACCGAGTGATATATATATATATATATATATGTGTGTGTGTGTGTGTGTGTATAACACTCGGTATATATATTATATAGAGTGAGTTAGCTTTGGTCGTAGGCATATGATGCTGCTCTATTACCAGGCTAAGATCCCTCTATAATATTGCGTAATTACTGCTCGTTGATACTGATCCTTCTGTCCTATTTGGTACTAGCAATATGAGCTATCTGTGTTGGTTTAAGTGGAACAGAATGATCAGTAAAGGCTGCTGGATGTCCGCCGTACGTATTTTCGCTTTTAATATACTGTTGGAACAGAATAGCCTATCAGACACTAATTGACCTCCATCGGAAGGTTTTAGGTAGTTTTGATATATTGTTCGACGAGAGGTTAAATACAATAAGATTGCTGTTTATATCTAGCTCAAAACTTTATTTAAAGAATTTTTATCACCAATAGCACAATCAATGTTTGTTGAATTATATATTTCATATAAATTTAGCGAATACTACAAAAAGTTAGTGTTCGTCACTGCATAGAAAGTGTGCAACCGACATTTCCAATCAGGTAAAACTTACGCGATATTACTAAAAGTGAGAGTCGCGTATCCAGCTTTGATTTTACTATATTTTCATTGCGGTTTGATCCTCACTAGTCGGTTTGCCATCGTTCACTGACGATGATCATGGAAGGTCGAGATGTGCCACTATTTTTGACTGACGGTAGTTTGGCTATGCTGTTTGACTACTGGTTAAATACAATTGGATTAGTGTTTATATCAAGCTCGCAAACTATTTAGAGAATTACTATCACCTCCTACGCAATCAAAGATTGTTCAGGTGTTAAAGGATGTTTGAGACACGTCATATATGTATTGAACGTGCCAGGGAAGCAACATACAGCCCTACGGCTGTGGCAGCCTGGTAAACCTATATCACTTAATCTGAACTAAAAGGGCCTCACTGATTTTCATCCATTTAAATGTATCTTGGTTAGTGAGGCCACTATGTGGCGTGAAATATTGTTGAATGGTGGCCAAATTCGAGTGCTTATCGCTTAAAAATCAGTACTGACCTACCTATTTCGTGCTTAACACGTAATAGTCAAATCGAATTTATTTATTCCATGCCAGATTGTATAATTGGAAAGTTTCATGCTAAGTGATTATTACCGGCTGATATTTAAAGGTTGTTCAGTATTTCCATCACATGTTAACTTAGCGTGTTTGTCGAAGATGAGCAAATAATGTACACTTGATATCATAGTTCTGAAAAGCGTATTGTATCTAAAATTTTAGAGCACAATATATACGGTCTTTTGTCTTAATTTGTGGTGATTTGTGCTGCTCTGTTACGAACCTGATGATACTAGAATAGAATATCTTTATTTGGATTCAAACCACACATGTTCCATCAAATAATAAAATTGGAAAATGTACAATATAAAAAAATTATCACATCACATAAAAATGTGCAATTAGTCTCATGTAGATAAGTAAATCTCACTAGTTGTACTGTAAAATATATCAATATCAGAAAGTTCGGCTGTAAAGAATAATGGATTCATCATCAGAAATAGGAAAAATTAATGTATAATTCGAGTGTAAAATTATGCAAAAGAATGAGAACCATGACTAGCAATTGATTGTATGTATCGTTGACTAACATGATGATATAATGCATAACATTTCTATTTTAATAATACAAAACTTCGAAATAAAAATCTCAAGAAATTCTGCTTCCGATTACAATTATCCTTGTCTTTTATTAAACCATGAGAAAGTATTATCATAATCAAAATAAAAAATATCAGCAGGATTGTAGACTTTCTAGTTCAGTAGATAAAAATTTAAAAGACATCTTAGATGGAGGTGTTTCTCTAAGCCCTTTTGGCAATTGGTTATAAATTTTGTAGATTTTCAAAAAAGTGAATAACTTGCTCACAACATTCCCACCATAGGAGGAAATATTGCCAAATCTCCAGATCTAGTTCCAACTTCATGACTCTTTATTATCAGATTCATATAAGCACCAGTCCATTGGTTCAAATGGAAAACTTTTATGCCATAGCACATCCTCCGAAACCATAAAGTTTCCAGTGATACAAACTGTAATCTAGTGGCGTATATAGTGCAGGAGATAAGACTAATTTGTTTGACAACTTTTCTTTGTACAGCTTCTATCTTATTGGACAAACCCTTTTTTAATGGATTCCAAGTAGCGACAGCATATTCTAGTATTGGTCTAATCCATATTATATACATTTTAAGTTTTATGTCATTCGATAAGATATTTCGATTTATTAGTGCGGATGCTTAAAAATTTACAATGACAAGTGTACCAAAGTATATATGAATAGAATACGCCGATCTTCATGGTGTATAAGATATACTATAGTTTTGAGGTCTACAATACCAAGTGAGTATCAATTACTAATGTTCGACAAATGGTAGTTTAATTGGTGCTGGCTGGTGTTTGTTTTTGTAGGACCTAAATAATCATTGATTACGTGCGTGGTGACTACTTAACATAACATTTGCGAGCTTGAAATAAGCAGAAATTACGTTGTACTTAATTAGTTGAACAACAAAGCAAGACTACTGCCCGTCGTGGGTTATTGCGTTTAAATTGAATTAACATATACATAAAATTTAAATTAAATAGGATATTAATTTCGTTGCTTTTATCTTCGTGTGTTATTTCAACTATTTTAATTGGAGATTTATATTATTAACCGAGATGCAATAATACATGATTGAGCTTATCATTAGCCTGATTTAGACTTCCTCATCAAATATAACATGCTTCATTATAAAATCTTTATATATTGCTATCATACTTCATTGTTCAATTGATTCATCATCCTTGTAGGCAGTTATTTGTTAACATTGAATGACAGGCTTCACTGACAAGTATTCAGGGTAGTTTTTGGTCTCAAGAGGAGCGCTAGATTGCCAGTTCTTGCTGGTGATGAATGATTTAGATTCATAATTTTCAATTTCTTAGATGGTTGGCCGACAAACATCATATGCATGGATCAACGAATTTTAAGTTGTTTGGGACCAAAGTTGTAAAAGCAGCCGAAACTTGCCGCCTTGGTAAAATCGAAATAGATACTTCACATGCTATAAGATGGATGTATCTTTGCAGTGACAACAACTTTCATGCTACCATTGTCGGCACGACTATTTGTGGTAGTTGATTTTCAGGTCACTAATCTCTATGGCTACGGAGTGGAGCCAGATTCACTTGGACTATCAATTGAAATCCATTATTTGAATAACTACATGGACCTGTTATTGTCTAGTATTGTCGTTGTTGTCTATTATTATTGTCCATTATTATTATTTTTTATTATTATTGTGTTAATTATTCCGTACATAATTACAAATTATTTCAAATGGAACTAGAAGGAATTACAAAATTGAAAATGAACGTAACGTATAGTCTCGGGTACACTTTCATTTCGTGCTTATTGGAAACTTATCAGTCGGAGTAGGTAACATTTACTATATCCACTGTATTAACTAAAAATGTGGGATAATTGGACGATACAATCTTCTATGCGAATGTGTGTTCAAGCAGTAATGAAATTAACTTCATATAAAGTTTCTAACAATGCGACTTTGGAATATTCCTGTGTTCTTATTTCAACAAAATTTGTACTGGTTACGCAAAGCACTACACATTTGCATATATATTAGTTCTCAACAGCAGAGAATATATAACCATTTTCTGTTTCAGATATTCATCACAATCCAAACGATTATACATCTGCTCACAATGGTGAGTTATTTAGTTTTTTTCATTTTCATCTAGTCGGAAACGTTGATGTCTTGTAGAAATATTGAACAATTTACAGAAAAGGTGAACCCCAGAAAGATAAATTTTAATGCCGATTGTGTAGAACAAGACTTCCACATAGAGAAGACGTGTTCGTGGATTAAATCAGGAAATTACGAGAAAGTAATGTTTCTGTTGCTATTGTATCATGCGTTATAGATCGGGCTTCAATTTCCTTCAGAATATCTTTCTATTTCGGTTCTTATTTGTGATCGGCTTTCAGACGCATCAGGGAAACTTTGTGTTATACTGGGCGACACGGCTTATTCCAGGTGTTTAGAGTCATTTCTTTAACTACTAGTTTTCCATGTTAAGGACGGTATTAATCTATATCGCTGTTTCTTTTACATTTTAGTTGCTGTATAGATGAACTGGCAGGCGAACGCTTAGGCATTGATGCACTCATTCATTACGGTCATGCTTGTGTTACAGAACCATGTGGACGGTTGCCGTTTTATTATGTGTTTGGAAACCTACCACCCAGTATTTTCTCGAAGGTATATGCGTTGTTACAGCACCACGTAATGTTACTTTTGCCAATTGCCTTATTTTGTAAGTATCCTGAGCTGGAATTGTTTTGCAAGGAACCGAAGTACTTTTTGTGGGCAGAAAAAGCAGTAGATTGCTAATTGTTGATTAGGTTCATAATTATAAATTCCCTAGGTCTTCCATTCCAGGCCGACAATCACCATATGTCTGGATCAACTAATTTTGATTTTAAGGGAGAATAAATATTTTTATAAGATTAAAAGCAGCACTAGGTTGCCTATTTTTGATAGTGATGAATGGATTAGATTCGGAGATTTCAATTTCATAGGTCTACCACTCAAGGCCGACAAGCACCATATTCCTGGATAAACGGGTTTGAGGTGTTCAGAGAAGCATCTTTTTAATTGCTGCGATAAAAAGGATCATTAGATTGCCCATTCTTACTGGTGGCGAATGGTTTAGATTGAAAATTTTCAACTTCATCGATCTGCCACTCGAGGCCGGCAAACACCATATATCTGAATCAGCTGGTTTTAAGTTGTCAGGGTCTGAAGTTTTCAGAACAGCCGAAACTTGCCATCCGCATCCGTCAGGGTCGCTCTCATTCTGTCTCTTTAAGTTTAACATTTTGTTACTGTCGTGATAAAATCGAACTCGAGGAGACTTAACATTATATAAGATGGATGTATGTTCTTAGCGCCAGGACAGTGATTCCCTTGGCATTATCTCTAAACTTGAGAAAGATAATGCTTTATTTGATGGCGAAAAATGCTCAAATCGAAGGAGGACGTAGTTAGAGCTATTTTCAAAATATGCAAGTGCTGCGTATTACTGCATAATGTGTATTACTTCATTTAGTGGAGTGAGCTTTTGTAAGTACTATAGGTGATACGTTCTAGGCGCTGAAGATGCCCACACTTTATTGGTAGGTTGTCAACTTCTAAAATTGTGTCAGCTCTAAGCTTGGTCGTTCAGTCAATATAGTCTAATGTATAGAACATTACAGGTGTCGAATAATTTGACTATTTTTATGGATGTCTTCCTACATTCAAGCAATGTATCTATTACTGTAAATAACTTTGGAAACATGAATTTGGTCATATTTCTTTTTTGCTGTTTATCTTCTAACAAATTAAAGTAAATATTCTGTTTCTCGGCATTTGTGCTTTTAACAGGACAATAAACAATCTACTGTCCCTCTCTCTTCGTTGTACAGTTTTGATGCAGAATCCTGCTTTGCGCAATTGATTGATTCGTTTAAAAACTTCCAGGATAGTGATTTAACCTGTAGAAGTGACAGTTTTAAAGTTCTAATAGCATACGATCTACGTTTTCGTCGATTGGCTCTATTAGTTCACGATAAGCTTGTAGCAGTCGAAGAAGACAACTCTACATTACTGGTCGACCGCGGTGATACCAAACAAGCTAGAGAAATTAACTTTCTCTGGTCTGAGCCGAATATTGTTGAAGAAAGATGTGCCGAATCGATGAGAACTTGTTCCGAAGACCTAAGCTTTGTCTGCTGCGGCAGAAAGTTTTTCAATATGAAAAAACAGGTATGCGAATCGTAATGATATTTTGTTGGTTAAACTTATTTTGCTTGACTATTATTGACGTTTCTCTATACTGAGCAGTCGGCAGTCATACATAATCCTGTTCGCCATGTATGCTTCGTAAAACAAAATATGTGAAATGTCATTGCTGAATGCTGTGGCGTTTATGACAGTACTCAGAAAATATAATCATGCAGAACATCCGCTTGCTCAGACACTAGCTCATACTCTGTCCTCGTTCGTATTTAACTGTTATCAAATATATAACAGTTAAATATTGTTTGTTGCGGAGAACTAATATATATGCAAGTATGTATTAGTTGCCAGTAAGCACGAAACGAATGTGCATGAGATTATACTTTCCGTTCATGCTGTCTTTGGTTTATCTCTCTGGTCACAACTGAACTAATTTGTTACTATTTTCGCAACACCTAATACATACTTGTTATCAAATATGTCGTATCTTAAGAAGTTCTAAGTGGTTTTCATCTGAATGCAAGACTAAATAATTACATACGTTCATGTCTTAAACTTTCGTGCGGTATGCGACACAGGCGATGTGGTAGATGGAGTCGCAGACCCAAGCAAATGTGCACTGGTTCGAATCCAGTATCTACAGTTAATATTATGGATTCGTAGTACTAGCGAAACCAAAATATTTCTAGAAATGTTACTTATTTAAAAATCTTACTAAATAGATAACTTTTTTTCTTTCATCATCATCAAGTCATCATATCCAGCCATACAAAAGTCAAAAGTAACTAGTGTTTCACTGCCATATAACCATAAGGAGTGAAAAAATATATAAATAAAAACAGAAATAATATATCAGACAAATTATTATTGAGATTTACTAGAGAGAGAGAGAGGGAGAACGAGAGAGAGAGAGAGAAAGAGAGGGAGAGAGGGGGGGGGCGAGAGGAAATGCAAAAAACATAAATCGGTACTAAGTTGAACGTCGCGACTTCGTGTTTTTATACCAAATGCTCTATAGATTAAAGTCCTGCTGCGTAGTTCGGGCTACTAATAAGAAGTGTCTTAAAATGAAGATAGCTGACTAGAAGTTTATACTGGCAACAAAATCAAATTCTACCATTATTTTTTGATTCGGCATAAGTTCCGCAGGATGAATCGAGTTTGTCCTATTATGCCTCTTCAGGGTTGGTTCATTAGAATAGTATGTCGAAAGGCGTGAAAAGGAAACCCGCTTGTAAGCAAATACAAACTGAAAATTGCATACAAGTGGCGGCTTTCATGTCATATGGATAACCTGCATACCGCTGAATTTAACCATGCTGGATTCGTGCCTCGGCCAAAAATGTTCGTTCTTGTACAAAGTAGTATCTTATAAGATCTAAATTGTTTGTCATTGTATGCACTGTTTATGTAATATAGTCACAATGTATATATGATCAAATTCAGATTCCTTAAATTCAATATCGCTGCTCTTGATAGCATGGCGTCTGACTTATAATGGCAAGTCAATGCTTACTTATTTTTTACCCTATATTGATAACCATGCTCACAAAGATCCACTTATATTGAATACCGGGTAAAGCAGAAGTTCGTAAAAAGTGAACATTATACGAAAAGATTGAATAGCATGGCTCTGAACGAAATGATCTCGAGTTATATCACTTGCCACAGCAAAAATGGCTATTGCTGAGGCGTACTAAATTAGATTTTAACTGGTTTAATAGATAAGCGGCAAGGTTTGTTGATGCCAAAAATATAATTCTACATTCTAATGGTGCCTCAACATGTTCAACCTCGTTGTGTGTTTAGGAAAATATCAAGCATCAGGAGGTGTCAAAGACACTCCTAACAGACGGTATACTCAAATTGAAGGACTTCGTCTTTAAGAGATTAAAATACGCGCCAAACCAACTATAAGATTGATAAAAATTCGTGGGACTTACAAATTGCGCTATCTCCAAAGCGTATGCCAATTAAAGCGATGGTAGAATCGACTTAAATTAGAGCCATTTAAATTGCTATATCGATCAATTCCTTAAGTATATATTGTAGAGATGCTATAAAGAATACAATATTTACGCATTTGAGACCAGAAGGAAAGATTCTGCGTATGTTGCAAACCTTATTCTGTTGTAGATTAACTATCTGTCTACGTAAAATAGTGTAACACCACTGTGAACAAATTGTGCTTGATCACGAACGTCAGCTCAATCGACATTAGTAATCACATTTCGTGGTAATGACGTATTAAATATTTTGAATGATATAGCTAGTAACTATTGCTCAATTCGTTTAAGGCTTCTTTGTTGTTTTTTGTGTTTTGACGAGTTGTGAGCTTAATTTTGAAAGCTTTCATTCCTCATAGAACAAAGATTTTCGCATTCCAGTTTCCAATAGTTAGTCTATCCACAGTTTTAAATAAGGGACAGCGTCGTTTTTCATGCATGGCCTGAAACATCTTTTGATTCTATCTATCATCCCAAATAACAGTGTCAGTCCAATCTTGTTTATGTTCTGTTGGCGATATGGTCTTTGTAACACCCCATTGAGAAGAAATCGGTGGTGGCGGTCGGATAGCTGATCCTGAATACACACTCGATGCCTTTCGGTTGACGGCGCACTTTTGTTACAGCGACTGGGTTGGCCAGTAGTCGTAGATCTTCTATGTATTGCCCTTAACAGTAGAACAGAATATTATATGTTCCCTCTGACCTATGCATAGAAAGCAAAGACAAAATTTGGAGCCTTTTAGACTTCTTATGCCTGCTAACTTCGGTATGGTACCGGCCTCAACAGGCTCTCCTTTTTGTTCGTTAGATTAATTATATATATATATTTATATATATATATATATATACTCTTCTATATATATATATATATTCCTAATATGAAAAAACACATTAGTAACAAAGTGGATGTAATAATTTATTTCGAGAATACAAAACTTCGATCTACAATCTTTCATTTATATACATTCTGGGTTTTCATTTCAATATGTGGGTGGCAACAATTATGACTCCGTTTTCTAATTGTTTTTTGGCTGATTGGTAAGTGTGTATGCGTTTGTGTCTGTGTGTGTGTGTGTCTGTTTGATTGTACAGTTCCTTCTCACTGTATTGTATTGTAATGTCTGAGATCTGGTTAATATTGTATTGATGGCTTGAGAATTACCATTTAGAGGCGACGTACCAACCTCAATAATTGCACGGCGGCTGAATAGAATAACCAAGGAGAATTTTCCGATTGTTAAAGTTAATATTACATTTAGTACACAGAGAAACCTGAGGTTGAATGCCCAAGATCAATTGCCAATTCTCTCCAAATCATTCATAGTCTACAAAGTCTCATGTATGTACGGTAGCACATATTCGGACGTACGAAGAAGCAATTGATAAACAGAATCCAACAACATTTACCACAGAAATTGATTAACAAAGGCTTGGCACCGTCAGGAAAATCAGCTATTTCTGATCATATATTGGCAACGGGGCACCCTGTCAATTCGACCAATTTCACAATTCTACATAAAGCAAAGTCAGAAAAATTATTATTTATCTATGAAGCCCTTTACATAAAACAACAAGCACCTGACCTTAATATTCAAAAGTTTCATCAACATGACATTCTTATCGACTGGCCAAGAATAAAAAAATTCAACAACAATCTACTAGTATCCAGCCAAGAACCAACAGGTCCTCGACTAGAATCAGCAAACGTACAATCGGATTGGCAACAAACTGAAGTGGAAATAACAGAGGCGCATACGATGACAGAAGTCTCCAAACAATGTGAGCGTTTAACATTGCAATCAACACTGGCGTTGTTACCACGTGAAAACTTTGCGCAACGAGGTGAAACGATCAACTATACTGGGAAAAATAGCACTTGTTTATGTAACAGTGAACAATGCACACAAATGGTTAATTCTCAAGCTATCAAAACAATTATGACCAGATCTCAGACATCACTTTGCAATACTGCGAGTAAGACCTTTACATGCAAACAGGCACACATACAGAACATACGCATACACACTTAACAATCAACCAAAACAAGAAATAGAAGTAAAACCGAGTCAGATTTTTTGCCACCCACATAATAAAATGCATACCAAGAATGTATATAGATCGAAAGATTGTAAACTGAAGTTTAGTATTCTCGAAATGACTAACCATTATTCACTTTGTTAATGTTTTTCTTCCGCAATATAGATATATATATATTATATATATATATATATATATATATATATATATATGTATAAATTTGTCAGTATAGACTAAAGTATTGGTTAATATAGCCTGATTTCGTCCTTCTTGGGAATTCTCGTGCTATCCGGAATTTGTCGCGGTCAGGGTTCGAAGTAACCTTATAACAGGCATCAGTTATTGTATACGTTACTTCGATTGAGAAATTAAATTTAGAACACCCGAGGAGTCTAGTGAAGTCATTTTTACTGAATAATTCCAATGAAAACGTGATATTATTCAGTCAGTCCCAATTCTACATTTCTATTTTTTTAAATTGCTTGCTTTTGTAATTCTGATGATGGTAACTACTTATTTGTATTGCCTGATTTTTATATTGCTTTTTTTAAAATTGACCGTTGAAATCACATAACGGTCGGGTTCCACGTTGTATGAATATATTCGCTCTCTTCTAAATCTCAATGCTTAAAGACAGATAAAAAATGGGGGTGTGTGGGGAGACACAGTGTTGTTAGATTATTTAAATACGCAGATGTCAATCTTAGCTAAATATTTGTTATGAAAGAAAATGTGGTTGTTAACAAAAAGATTTTTGTCTCTTTTTGGGTAGAGACGCATAATTTAAAGCCAATTCTGCGTGTTTATACTGGAAAATTTAGTAATTTTTTGTCACGAATATGTCAGAAGCAGCTTCAAAGAAAATGTCATTACTTCAGCCAAATTCGAATATTCCTTTTTGAGTATCCTTTCTATTCAACGTCATAAATAAAAAAATATTCAATTCATTTCAATTTTTGTGAAAAATTTATTATAGAAAATCCAATTCGATTTTGTTGTTGCCTTCTTTAATTTTAATCTTTTTATTGTGAAATGAATGCCTATTCTTTCTCTCACACACGCAATTCAACTATGCAGCCTTAACCAAATTATTCAAGTCATTCTCAACTGCCACTAAATCAAGAAAATCATTTTCAAATGTGGTCTGAAAATGAAAACTAGTTCGTTAAATTATCGTTGTGATTTGGACTGGGTTACTCTGACCTCTTCTCTTTGGTTTGTCTTTAAGGAGATACTTTAACGACACTAATGCGACACAAGTATAGACAAATGTGTCAGGAAAGCACATGGATCAGTAAGGTCTAATACGATAAAATACGATAGACGGAAATCTAGATCTCCCTCAAAGTGCGATTCATAGGTGTTAATAAGGCATAATTAACTAGGCCACTGGACTGAGTCCTGTTTACCTCAAGGCTCACATATTTATTCCAGGTTATTGTCTCGGTTATTGACTGGCGGGATCATGGTACCAACAGTTAGATCTAATACGATAAAATACGATAGATGGAAATCTAGATCTCCCTCAAAGTGCGATTCATAGGTGTTAATAAGGAATAATTAACCAGGCCACTGGACTGAGTCCTGTTTACCTCAAGGCTCACATATTTATTCCAGGTTATTGTTTTGGTTATTGACTGGCGGGATCATGGTACCAACAGTTAGATCTAATACGATAAAATACGATAGACGGAAATCTAGATCTCCCTCAAAGTGCGATTCATAGGTGTTAATAAGGCATAATTAACCAGGCCGAAGGACTGAGTCCTGTTTACCTCAAGGCTCACATATTTATTCCAGGTTATTGTCTCGGTTATTGACTGGCCGGATCATGGTACCAACAGTTAGATCTAATACGATAAAATACGATAGACGGAAATCTAGATCTCCCTCAAAGTGCGATTCATAGGTGTTAATAAGGCATAATTAACCAGGCCACTGGACTCGGTCCTGTTTATCTCAAGGCTCACATATTTATTCCAGGTTATTGTCTCGGTTATTGACTGGCCGGATCATGGTACCAACAGCTAGGTCTAATACGATAAAATACGATAGACGGAAATCTAGATCTCCCTCAAAGTGCGATTCATAGGTGTTAATAAGGCATAATTAACCAGGCCACTGAACTGAGTCCTGTTTACCTCAAGGCTCACATATTTATTCCAGGTTATTGTCTCGGTTATTGACTGGCCGGATCATGGTACCAACAGTTAGATCTAATACGATAAAATACTATAGACGGAAATCTAGATCTACCTCAAAGTGCGATTCATAGGTATTAATAAGGCATAATTAACCAGGCCACAGGACTGAGTCCTGTTTACCTCAAGGCTCACATATTTATTCCAGGTTATTGTCTCGGTTATTGACTGTGGGATCATAAGGTTGCCAACAGTAAGGTCTAATACGATAAAATACGATAGACGGAAATCTAGATCTCCCTCAAAGTGCGATTCATAGGTGTTAATAAGGCATAATTAACCAGGCCACTGGACTGAGTCCTGTTTACCTCAAGGCTCACATATTTATTCCAGGTTATTGTCGGTTATTGAGAAGATGGTGCACTCTGATCAAGTGACCCATTTCGGTGGTCTGGCGAGTAGGATGTGAAACAGGCCTTCCCAAAGAGTCCGAACTAATGCAATATGTCAATAACAAGGTTCGTCGGTGATGGAGAATCAAATAACCGCCACTTAGAATTGGTTGCTTAGTAAACTTTCCTTATTTTTAATGCCTCTTGGCGCTTAGCTTTCATTAACTTAAACCAAATCGAGCGAATGCATCGACTAACGAAGCTTTTCAGTCACTGGCCTCCATCTATGATCTAGTTGTAGCATAACACAGTATGAAAAATATACCTGGTTTGAAGACCTTTGTTTGGGTACCATTTAAAATAGACGAGTGATTCCAAAGTGGTTTGCCCACTTCTACCAAATCAGGATCTGCAAATCTAATGCCTGGAAATCTTGGCAGAAACCTATCCGTCCTTCATAGATGAAATCCATTCCAACTGACAGTAGAACGTAATGTAACGCGATCTTCGGCTTGAGATCAAAGTGGGCCATAAAGACCGTTTTATGCGTTTAGTTTCAGACTTTAACAGATACATTGTTCTGGGATGGCCTACCAACCAAGGCTAGTGTGGACCGTCAGCACGTTGGATTAATTTTCGATAACGAGCACTATCTGCCAAGACTAAATGGAATTTTTCTAAGGCGTCAAAAGTCACCGCCTCTTCTCTCTTCAGTAGATGTACTTATGCCACATGCGAGCCAGGAACGGGACTTTGGTTGTCAGAGTTTATTTCAAATAATAACTTAAAAGATATTGACATTGTCAGGATAGCAAACTTGACTCTACCTGATAGCTTTGCCAGTTACGGTATGTTACAGTCTCCGGGAATGAACACGTGGTAAATAGGATGGTTTCGTGTCGATAGTAACGAAAAGATTCTTCCTATCATCATATTTAGGTAATATATATATATATATATATATATATATATATATATATATATATATATATATATATATATATATATATATATATATATAGAGAGAGAGAGAGAATGAGCGTCTTATGGAAAGTTTTTACTAGAACTGTATTGACTTTATAAGCTAAAATTGCATTGGAATGTAAATTGATATTATCAAGTAGATAGAATTTATTCGTATTTGGTACTCAGCAAGTACTTTCCGTAATCGCCTCCCATGTGGCTCGAACTGGGGCACATTTGCCTGAGAACCCTCCAACCCCTGCGCCACCCAAGCCGAGCACTAGGTAATTTTCAGTTATATTCTGACTTTTGTTTTTCTACATTATGATGGATCCTATTTAGCATCGCTTTCGACTTAAATGTTCATTCATCCATCGTCCATGCCATTTCGGGATGTCATATTGAAATGAGTTATCATTGCAAGATTTTTAATTATAGATATATGCTGTCAGTGTGAACTTAAAATTGCATCTAATGAAAGTTGTAGGTCATCAGTTAGATTGGTTTCGTCCATGTTTTGCAGCCATCATATACGGGATATAATTACCACAGCCGGTGCTCAAAACAGAGCACTTTCGCTTCAGTATTAAAACTTATTCACCACGCACAATATGCAATTTTCAGTCATATATCAACTTGTGGTTTTGATCAGTGTTTCCTTCGGTTTAACTTTAATTAGCCTCGCTTTCGACCTAATATCCCGATTTGGTATTTTTATGCAAACATCATTGTACACCAACCTATATCTTTGATATCACTTTTGACATGATGTTACAGTTAAACAATCCTCGATCTAAAATTGTACAACAGACAACATATAATCACAGGAATTTATATTTAAATAAAGTATAAAGGTAGGAATTTTAATATATTCATATTTTCGATATCAACTAAATGGTGCATTTGATTTAAAACGCTTTTAAGTTTCAATGTTCTCCCATTCGAGTTATTAACCGTCTGTTCGATCGGCCTACGTAAGTTGATCGACAACTTTCGCATGTATATTGGTAAATGATATTTCATGTCGACATTAACGGCTTTCTCTTTGATTGCTGGTAACGGCAGGTGTGTTACCATAAACACCACTCGTAGTTTAGATGCATTAAATGTGTGTGTTAATACTGCTTCAAATTTATTTTGTGCTAAACGGGAAACTGCATCCCCTTTAAATGGGTTGTTCAGGTAGACTGTTTTCTTTTCTGGTCCGTAATACGTCTGTTTCTATTTAGTTCCCATTTTAATAGTTGATTCAATTAATTGTCTGGGATAGCCATTAGACATTAAATCGTTAATTGCTTTATTATCATTTTCTTTTGAATATTGACTAACCAACCTGTCAGTTCTTGAAAATCAGCCACGAACTGTTGATAATTATTATTGAAACTGCTGTAATGCAAATACTGTGCAGACGAGGTTGGTTTATGGTAAATGTTTCTATTTAATTTACCATTGGTTTCTTTCTTTAATTGTACATCTGAGAAAGGCAGATGATCATATTTCTCGTGCTCTGACGTGAAACCGATATTCGTATGCGTTTTGTTCGTGATTGCGACCTGTTCTTAAGGACAAGGTATAAATCATCCATGTACATTCTAATAAATACGATGTTGATTTTAAGGCAGGGTTTGAACTGTTATTCGAAATACATTCTACTAAGAACCTACCAGTATTGATTATAAACATTGGATCAAGGCTACATTAGTTGCTCAGGCTTCACATTTGAAATCGTCTAAATGCGCAGAACAGCATGCATTGACAAATCGACACCTAAATGCACTTAGAGGTATCAGCAGAAATGCAGACATCAAAATACTACGCGCTGATAAAGGCAAGAGCTTTGTTATAATGAACAAATCTGCCTACCTACAAAAGATGGAAAACGTGTTGAATGGCAATACAAAAATTACGCGTCTAGACGATAAATCATCATCATCGTCATCATGTCCAGCCACACAAAAGTCAAGTGACTAATGTTTGCCATATAACCATAAGGAGTGAAAAAAAGTATATAAGTGAATTTAGACAAATTATTATTGAGATTTACGAGAGAGAGAGAGAGAGAAGGAATACCTTGCTACTACGAGTAAATTTATCAGGATAACTCACAGAAATGAGGAAAACTAAACCTTTCCACAACACCATTATGGCCAAGTTAGCATTCAGGCAAGGCGACATCAGCAATACAGCTTCCTTGCAGATTTCACTGTATCACGTCATAAACATACCAAACCTCGCAGCTAACTTTGCCCTACTAAGAAAAGAAAGTTACGAAGATAATTCTACTAGAAATCTGCAACAAGATCGCCACTGAGCTCGATTCGATGCCATATCGCTAAGGGTTTCTAACCAAGAACTGTGATGCGCACGAGGACCCCATCCCGGCAGACGAGTGGGTCCTATACTACCCAATTTGGATGTAAGTGACTTTAATTGTTTCTGCCATGTCAAAATCTGCCCACCTTGTTTCTTACGCCAATTTGGTGCTGGATGAGAGAACAGAGCTCTATTGGGCAATCGAAATGAGGGCATACGCAAAACGTGACCGAGCCAACGAAGTTGATGGAGCCTTATTTGCTTTTCTAAAGACGAGCACTTATTGTCAGATCCCAAAATACGTCTACGGATGTCAACGTTAGTTATTCGTTGTTGGTAACCAACATGTGCTATACTTCTCAAACAACGATGATCGAATGCCTGTAAGCGTCTCAGATCATCAACTCTAAGAGGCCAAGTTTCACTAGCGTATAGTAAGACTGCGCGTACAGATGCATTGTAAACACGACCTTTAAGGCAAAGTGAAATATTGGCGTTTCTCCATAAATGACGAAGGTTCGAGAAAGCTACTCTAGCTTTCGCGATCCGTATTCTCACCTCGTCGGACATATTGCCTACGCTATTGATAGAGCTCCCAAGATATGTAAACCTGTCGACTATGTCAAGATCTTCATTCTGCAGTCGCAACGTTGGAGTGAGTGGGTGATCCTGTAACAGTATCTTGCATTTAGACGGAACAACGTCTGTTAATCTATTTAAGGTGGTCTGGGCAGCATGCTGATTGTCGAATAATAGTACGATATCGTCCGCATAGTCAAGATCGACTAGTTTATCTCCCGGGAGAACTTCAACTCCAGCGTCCTGAATGTGTGAGAGAGTGTTGTTCATAATAGCATCGATTACAAAATTAAACAAAAATGGGGAAAGTGGACAACCTTGACGAACACCACTGCTGGTTGTAAAGTTATGCATTAATTCGTTGTAAACCTTAACGCGACCAGAAGTATTTGTCTAGAGAGCTCGTATAATATTAACAAATTTTGTGGACACACCGCTTTTCGACAAGATATTGAATAAAACATTGCGATCCACCGAATCCAATGCACCATTGAAGTCTAGAAAGACGACTATTGTGGGACGGTGATATGAATGTCTCTGTTCGAGAACTTGCCTTAACGTAAAAATATTATCTATACAACCTCGTCCTGCGCGGAATCAGGCCTGTTCTTCTCTTGTATGTGATTCACGTGAAGCGCTAAGACGACGTAGGAAAATCGAAGCAAATAACCTTGATACGACCGAAGTCAAACTTATACCACGATGGTTATCGCACGAATTACGATTGCCTTTTTTGAAGATGGGAATGATGGTCGACTCATTCCAGTCAAGTGGTACGGTTTCATTCCATATAGTATGAAAAAGTTTGGTCAACGCTCCTGAAATTATATCGCCACCATCCTTAAACAATCCCGGAAGTAAATCATCGGGGCCTGCGGCATTGCGTCGCTTAAGAGATAGGATTGCATCGCGTACTTCTAACTCGGATGGTTCTTCGAGACTAACATTCCACACTGTTGATGCAGACATGCTTTCGGGAAGCGGAACTGACGCGGGTGGCCAAGAAAATTGATCTCTAAAGTGTTCAGCCCACCTGTCAAGACGACTTATTTTATCGGTTATTAATTCGTTGTTACTATCATTTATAGTTTCGCTAACTTTTAACTTTCTCGGACCTGTTGCGCGGATAAGTTGGAACAAACAGCGACTGTTACCTGACGCGAAAGCTACTTCCATTTCTTCAGCCTTTCTGCTCCAAAAGTTTTCGAGATCGCCTTTTAGACTGCGCTTAAGTTGGCGTCTTATATTGCGACGGGTATTATTATGAGTCGAGCCAGGTAGAATTTGGGCGCCTTATTTCGAGTATCTCCATAGATTTTACAGAGAGCCATTGACCATTTCCTTATGCGGGGCTTGCTAGTGCCACATACAGTAGTACCTGCATTGTGCATAGTGAACTTGATCTTGGGACAAAAAGTATATTCCGGGATTTTAGCTACTTGTAGATCCAGTTAGATTAGTCACTCTTCAGAATATTTTCATAGTTTTGTCGGAAGGACGGTTGTCTCGAGTTTTTCACATCAATTTGGGGTTTTTTTCAATTATTTTCCCCGGAAAATTTTAGAGCAAATCTACAACGGATAAGTGCATGGTCCGAATCGACGATAAGTGTTCCAAAAAGAGCGACAATCCTGATGCAACCACGCCATCTATAACTAATTGCTACTATGATCTATTTGAGTCCACCGTTGTCCGGGTGCTGGAGGACGCCATGTAGCACAACGTTTAACACTACGTCTGAAATTTGTACTACTTAAATATAGTCTATGTTCAGCGCAGCTATCCAAAAAGCCGTTCAGCATTATCATTGCGAGTTGAGCTTAGAGTGTATCTTCCACCTAAATAAAATTCTGTCTTACTTAAGCGACAAACTTGAGCATTCATGTCACCCTATAACCAGGACTATATCCGAACTTCGCTGCTTTACTTAGTAAGGAGCTTAATTCGGAGTAAAAGCGTCCTTGCTTTCTTCTGTGCTGCTATCGGTAGGAGCATATGCAGATACAACGAAGAGGCAACGATGATAACGGTTTTTTGCTTTTGATTTGTATTGTAGATGTATTTAAACGTGCCGCACACAATCGACTACTTAAAAGGGATCCATTCTACTAGCAAGCTTCAGCTTGCGCGGTAAGGGCAATACCAACGCCCCATTTACCGGCTTGAGAGGACTCGTAGGGAACCAGATGTTTCGAAGCCAATAACGCGTAGATAGGATGGTGCAACTAGTTCTGCAATACACGTAGGATCCTGTATCTGGTTACAGATACGCAACATATGTCGATTTCTCAAATTTATCCAACGTACGAGCAAGAGATTATTGCTGTTCAAGTTGTTTTAATGTTCGCACATTAAATGCGCCTACGTTAAAACCTAACTTTGGTTTAATGAATGATCGTCTACTAGAACCATTTTTCGATATTTGTCAACCCTGGTATTGGGCTCAGTAAGTTATGATCTAAACCAACCATATTTCATAGTATCTAAAAGAGTGTTATTGTTAGATTGAGAAGAGGAAGGGAATGGAAAAGAGGCAGAATCGGAGATAGAGTTGCCTGCAGTAGCCTGTTTTCGCTTATCCAATCCCTGCACGGCTCAGCAGATAAGGCGACTCTTTTAAACTGCGCGACGGCCGATGCAGTATGTAATTATTGTAAGTTGTACTTGTCATGAAGTTATATGTGGACTCGTAAAAGAACACTAGGTCGCCCATTCCTAGTGATGGTTTTTATCTCTGAGTTTTCCTTCTCCTAGATAGTCTGCCAATCAAGGGCTGATTGATGAGCACTATCTGCCAAGATGCCGGTGGGCCAGAGTTTCCTTCATCAGCCGAAACTTGCCCTTCACGTCTGGAACTCTTGCTCTCATTCCCTCACTACACATTTAACAGAAAGTTACAGTGTAGTTAGACCAAACTTGAGGCCTCACATGAAACGGGATGATGGCTGTGTCCCTTTATGGCCCGGCAAGGTTCATGCTACCAATCCCGGGTTGACTAGCTTGAGCCCGCCGGTCGTCAAGCCGGAATTTCTATGGCTACGGGCCAATACGATAAATCAGATGAAATAGACAATGTGGAGCGCAAAGTAATAAATGAAATTAAGATCTTGACAGATGCCGGTTGTGATTGATAAGGCCACTGCACAAAAGCTAGAGCCAGTTGGATCATCTACACTAACAATGTGCAAATTACCAAAAACACAAAAATGGTTGTCCTATGATGCCAATTTTATCAATGGTCAATTTTCCGTTTCGTATAGTTGAACAAGCTACTAGATAATTATTTGGTTGCCAATAAACAAAATTCAAGATATAAATGTTAAAATCAAGATAATGGTATATTTTGATGTTATGTCTTTGTTTACAAATGTTCCAATTGGTGAAACCATTGACATTATAGTCAAAGCGGTGTAACACGGCATATTACCATCGCCGGTGCCATACTCTACACAAGCTTATCTTATTATGCACGAAAGACGTACGGTTTCCTTTTAATGGAAGCCCTTATAAACAAACTGTTGGTGTGACAATGGGAACTAAACAGAAACAGACGTTTTACGGACCAGAACAGAAAACAGTCTACCTGAACATCCCATTTAAGGGAGTGCCGCTTCCCGAATAGCACAAGATAAAGTTGAAGCGGTATTAACACACACATTTAATGCATCTAAACTACGAGTGGTGTTTATGGTAACACACCTGCCGTTACCAGCAATCAAAGAGAAAGCCGTTAATGTCGACATCAAATATTATTTACCAATATACATGCGCAAGTGGTCGATCAACTTACGTAGGCCGATCGACCAGACGGTTAATAACTCGAATGATAGAACTTTGCTACTTAAAAACCTGTTTTAAATCAAATGATGTATGACCGTCTGCAATTGCGCAACACATTGTTGAAACCTCACACGTATGTTCTCAAGGTCGTAGCATTTAAAATAATTGATAGATGCTATAACAAAAGAGAGTTAGCCACATACGAAGCTTTATGGATAAACAAATTGCAGCCAGATTTATGCAGGCAGAAGAAGCATGTTCAGGTATTGAGCTTGAACGTACGAAAATGATTGGTTTCCTTTCTTCACACTCTCCATGTTTACATTTCTATCTTGTTTTGCCTTTCAATTTATATATAAAGAGATGTTCATTAGTAGATATATGAGAAGAAAATGAGAAAGAAGCGTTTCTTTAATTTGGTAAAAAATTTTGTTTTTGCACTTGGAAAGGATACTATGAATTCTATTAAGGCTCGCATTTCAAAATAATATATATATGCGTGCATGCATGCTTTAGTGCTTGTATTTTATGATCTAAAACAGTATTATCTCCGTTATGTATTGTATGCGGACTAGCGTACTTACGGCAGCCTTGGGGGACGTATCGGATATTTGTAGATTGAGTAATTTGTAGTGATTCAACCTGCGTTGACTATTACAACAATCAACTCTAAATGTAGCTCGTATCCATGGAGGAATACTTAAACATACTCTGGAAACAGGTGGAATCCACTTTGCACAATGTATTCAGTTCGGCATGTGGCCTTGTAGGCTCACCTAGAATCATTCGTTAAGCCGCTGATATTTTTAAAGATTTGTAAGTCGCAAAATTTCTGTTGGGTTGGCGTATAATAATACGTTTTGTCTATAGTACGCCGACTTCGTGTATGACTTGTTGGAGCCTAAATTCAAAAGCGATATCCACACGGATCCAACTTTGGAAAAGACTGACCAAAACCATCAGTTGGTATATCATTGAAAAAATAATGCAATGCAAAAACCACACAATTATGTTAAATTTATCAACATGAACGAAGTATCATATAATGTAGGAAAGGAAGAAATCGGTCTACTGGATGGGCGAGCTTTTCTACATTATACTATACTTAGCTTAGAATGAAAAGTTTATATTAAATTGAATTGGTCTTTATATAAGCTTGGAAAACTTGATTTAATTAATTATTACCACTGCTTTCACAATCAGTGGTAGCTTGCTTATAATTTTGTCAAATATCTGACTTAGCCATTTTCTGTTACTTATTTTCTTATTGGAAAACATTATCTCTGTGTGTTGCAGTATCTATCTCAATAGATTTTCTTTATGATACATGTTTGGGTGTAGTTTATTAGACTGACTAAGCAATGCTGTGCAGTTTCGTTAAATTAACCTGTCTATGTGCCAAAACAAAATTAAATAGATAAACCAGTGGCTTCTTTACTTTACTGCGGCTGACTCCTTTTGGAGGATAAGCCGGCTCCAATGACATTTCATGGAGTTTCCTGGGAATTTGATCGAGGACGCACCTCTAGCCTTTGCACATCCAAGCGCAGTCTGCAAGGCAGCAGTAAGTTGCATGGTTGCCGGTGGCTGTTGAGAGCTCATTCGCCATTCGGAAGTACGGGGTACTGTCCAGGAGTCCATGTAATCCTGTGGCTGTTGAACCCTTTTGTGGCGGGGAACACACGCCGAGTCATGGTGCCGTCGTCGGGCTCATGTGGTATTTTATAGGAGATCCGATTGCCGGTCGGAAATCCACCACGCCCTGGTGACACCACCGCCATAGCCCCGTTAGCCCATGTACGATCGGCCATCGAGACATGGTTGACACCGTCGTACCAGTGCCGTCAAAATGCAGAGTGCAAAGAACGTCATTGTGACAAGAGCATTATTGTCAATCCATTAAGAGAATAGCACTTTAATTTTATTTTATGTATTACTTGCATTACGTACACAGTTGGTAAAATTAGATTCTGAAATGCAGGAAGGCGTAGAAAATGAAGAAACTGATCTCGGTCTTGATGGTTTTCGTGCTCCGACGAAAAGGCGTGCATATGGCACCAGAATAACATCCACAACGTCATCGAAATCATTAGGCGCGTCTACAGCAGGTCAGCGAAACCAGAGTCAACGTAAAAGACATCTAGAAGAAAATATTGATGATAATATTATTGACGACAATTTTAATGCACTGATGAATGAAGATAGTAACGATGACGATGCTGCTGCTATTGATGATGATGAAGATGATGATGCAGCTGTGATATCTGAGTGAGTAATTGTTCATCTCAACTATATCACAAGGTTTTGCAAATTTTCACGTTGACACATTTCATGAAAATAATTATTTTTGATAAGCGAACTTCTTCAATTTGTCATGCCTGTTACTTGTTAGCTGTCTGCGTTTGACGTAGCAATACTGGCGCCTGTAACTGTGAAACGATCATGATGGAACATTTGGAATACTTCGTTAAGGACAAATAAATACAGGTCAGGACTGTAAAGCACACTAAAATGTAATTAAGGTTAGTATTTCATTGGCGATTTGATTGTTAGTGGCGCTCGATGAAAACCAAACATGCAGATTACGTTCGTATCTGGTTGGCATAATTATAAAAAGATGAAATTTTAAACCCAATAATTGGCTAACCAAACACACTCGCTTAAATACGATAAAACGAACTTTGGTCGTGCGGGTGGTTATAACAATTACTATAATCAAGGTTGCAATCTTGATATAAACACCGGACCCATTACGTACAAACATTTGTCAGTATAACCTAAGAATTGTATAGTGTAGAGAAAAAAAATCATCTAGGAGAGTGGTTTCGTCCTTATTGAGAACTCATCACGTATTGAACAGAATTTGCCGCGGACAGGGCTCGAAACTGGGAACGGCTGCTTCGAAATCTGGTGCTCTTACCACGGCAGGGTTACTCAGTTGTTAGAGCACCAGATTTCTAAGCAGACGTGCTCAAGTTCGAACGATGTCCGCGAAAAATTATGGCCAGTACGTGATGAGCTCACAATAAGGACGAAATCGGTCTACTAGATGAATTGCCTTTTCAACGCATAAATACGGTCGTTTTATGTATGAATTAAATGTGAAAAAATATTATTAACGAATTAGTTAAACGTTTATTCACGATGTGTCTTGTGTACACTAATTTTGTCATTCTTTATGCGTTCTGCAAATTGTCATTAAATTCATTTTCTATGGAAAATTATCCTCATCTGTACTTATGTTTGCCGCGTGTGTGTATGTTTATTTATACCTATTGTAACATGCATTCTGTTAACTAAGGGGAGAATTTATCAATTTAAAATATACAGCTTGCAAAATAAAACTTTATTTACATTTTCAATTTTGTAATCACGAGAACTTAGTTCATTTGTTAGTCATGCAGCTAAGGATTTGACTTCACAAAGAGACTTTGTCCCTGGTTGGTGTCGGCAGTGTTATTAGCTCCTTCCATGTTTATTATTCGCGAAACTTGTTTTTGCAATTTGATGATGCAGATCGGTCTAATTGGCTAGCTTTAATTGTCTGTTGGTTTGTCTAATCGAATGCGTTTTAATATTTTTATTTTTGTGTGTTAATACGCGACTGTTTTTTGGTATGGTTAATACTTTTATTTCTTTCCTTTTCGGTTGGTAACAGTAGAATATGTGTTCACGTGACAACGAATTGTAATAGGCAAGATTGCTAGTTGCATTTTTAACTGTCCTCTGAGGTAGTATAGTTAATTTTGTTTTCAAACTCGGATAGGAGGATAACTTTTGTTAGCTTGATTTTTGGCTATCGTGTGATCGACTGCCACTGTTCCTTCTTATTGCAATTTCGATTCGTAGGAGATCAGAGGCCGATGATGTAGCATATACCGCTAAGGTATGAGTATGTTTGTATTGGGATAAGAAATAACCAACATTTTCTGATTAGAAACTTAAAATTGCCACCCAAAAGGGGTTTTCGTATTAATCTAAGCGCCTGGCGGAATCCACAGATTGTTTCTGCTTTGCTACATATTTTAGAAGCCGAAAGGACTAAGTGCCAGTATTGTCCTTCACCGACGAATAAGACATCCATACAACATTATCAACTTGGAGGTCGCAAGGTTAGAGTCAACAAATAATAGGATCCCTTAAATATACGTAAAAATGGGCGATTATAACAAAAAAGCGTTGAATATCTGAACAAGTAAAAGCTTGTAATATGATAACGGCTCAAATTGGTTCCGCCCGTGGCGATTCTGATAGTAATTGATTGGTGTAATTGCTCTTATTTTTGTTAGAGTCAACTTCTTTTTATTTTCCGAATGTTTGACGGACGTTTTACTTTAACCGATCTGCGTTTTGACTAACGTGGTAATGATTCCAGTTTAATTTTTGCAAAATATTTCGGCTGCCTTTATCGGAGGCCCTCTTCAGTTGGTCTATCCTCACCTGTTGTACAAAACAAACTAATGAAGCAAGTGAGACATTTCCTCTGGCCATATCATTTATACTTCAGACATACCTTTCACTGCGTGTGCGTGCACACATTTCCGTAACTGTTATGCTAATCTAACTAAGTGAGACTAAAGTGGTTGAATAAGAATTTACCATTTGCAAGCGTTAAACTATTTGTTTTATACACCATATGAAATGAGGTAACTGAGGGACTATAAATCAGAAACACTCGTCATAACGTGTTAAATTTCAATTAAAAGATTTTATACAATAAAACTGGAATCATTACTGCGCTACTTTCAATCAAGGTTGCGATCCTGATTTAAGTACTTGACCCTTTATGTACATAAATTTTTCAGAATAAACTAATTATTTTATAGTGTAGAAAAGACAATTCATCCAGTAGACCGGTTTCGTCCTTATTGAGAACTCATGATGTACTGTCCAGAGTGCCGCATACTACACACAATTTTCAGTTATATACTAGGTAATGATTCTTGGTTAGCTTTACCTTTATGTAGAGCCTATATAGCATCCCTTTAGTCCTAAAATTCCAACTAACCATCCACAATCTATCATTATAGAAAGGTACCACGTTACAAATGGCATTGAAATGAACATTTATATAATTAAATAAATCATTACTGCGTTAGTCAAAACAAAGATCAGGTAATTTTGTTTAACTCAGTTTCACATTATTTTAAAATAAATTTTACTTTGCTGGTTCTTTTTTGTCAATTTTTTACTCATGTAACGCATAGTATGCGGTCTTACTGACCAGACATTTCATCATGTGCTGCTAGATAGCATCAATAATTTATCATAATTTTTAAATTCGACGTGACACCGACTGCTTTTTGAAGTTAAAAATTCATCTTGTTTTGTTATTACGAAGAGCCTAGGCAATTCTATACTTTGCCATCTGCTTTTCTACTGAGGTTACACGTAGAGTGGTACTTGTAGACAGATGGGACGCGTTTACCGAATTGGATTACGCAGTCACGCGTTGTAGATTTACGTTCATCTGTGACAAAATGCCAATTGGAATTAGGACTCGAATATTTTTCGATCCGACCAAAAATAAAGATGCAATTGTAGTAGTGTAACTAGACAGTTGTACCGTCCTATTATCCCACATTGCTCACCCAAATATATATAGTGGTTAAAGGGCGTAATACCGGCTCCTACTGATGAGTCGCCATTAAGCACGAAACTAATGTGCATGAGATTATACTTTCCGTTCATGCTGCCATTGGTTTATCCTTCTGGTCACAACTGAACTAATTTGTTATTAGGTTCGTAACACCTAATACATAATTGTAGACAGTTGACTGCCTGGCTAATTCAGCGTATAGTAGGGCAGATACATAGCGGATTGACTGGCGGGTTATCATCATCATCATCATGGTTACGTGTTTGGTTATCTTTGTCTGTTTTTATTTTTGACTATGTGTATAATGCGTATGCTTTCGATCGCCTAGAGGTCGATAGTATTGGAAGCTATGTAGTTGTCATTTTCTGGTAAGATATTGAGCTAATGTGTATAGTTGTGCTTTAAATTATTATATCACCCACTGTAATGATGGCACGAAATTTCACGTTTCACGTGAAGCCTCGAGTTGGGTTTAATTACACAGTAACGCTTAATGTTAAATGTGTAGTGGTGGAATGAGAACAAGTGTGCCAGACTAGATGTGCATGTTTCGACTGCTTAAGGAAACTTTGGCCACTGGCATCTGGGCAGATAATGCTTTTCATCCTTGATTGACAGACTATCTAAGAATATAAAAACCCTGAATACAAACCTTCCCCACTAAAAGTGGGTTACCTAGTGTTCTTTTACAATTCGAATTATAATGAATACGTACTGCATCGGATAAAAATGGTCGCCTTATCTGCTGAGTCGTGAAGGGCGAATAAACGAAATCAGGCAACTGTAGAAACCTCCATTTCAGATTCTGTCTCTTTTCCTTTTCTCTATCTAACAATAACGCTCTTCTAGATGCTATGGAAACTGTGGATGTTGATCACACCACTAAGTCCAGTATCGCATCCTCAAATATCGAAATAGGTTCAAGTAGATTATCATTCATTAAACCTAAGTTATGTTTTGTCGTCAGCGCGTTTAATTTGTGAACATTGAAACAATCTAGACAACAATAAGCTCTTGCACGTACGTTGGATAAATTAAAAATCGATGTATGTTGCGTATGTGAAACCAGAATATAGGATCCTAAGTGCATTACAGAACTGGGAGCACCATCTTTGTCTACCCGTTATTGGCTTTGAACATCTGCTTTCACGAAGTTTAACCAAAGCCGGTAAATGGGGCGTCGGTTTTGTCCATAGCACATGAGCTGAAACTTGCTTAATCGAATGGATTCCTGTATATAACCGGCTTTGTGTGGCACGTTTAAGTATAACTAGTAAAATCAATGCAATATCATCGTTTTTATTCTGTTGTATCTCCATATACATCGCAGACGAAAGTAAGGACGCTTTTTACTCAGAAATAAGCTCTACTAAGTACGATAAGAAGTCCAGATCTATTCTTGGTTTAGTGTGACATGAATGCTCAAGTTGGACGCTTACATTACGCAGAATTTTATTTAAATGGAAGATACACTTTATGCTTGACGCGCAACGATAATGGTGGACGGCTTTTGGATAGCTGGGCTGAACTATATTTCATTAGCACAAACTTAGTGTAAGACGTTTCGCCAATGGCGTCGTCCAGCACCTGGAAATCGCTGGATTCAAGAAGATCATGTAGCAATTAGCTTTATATGGCGTGGTTGTATCCAGAATTGTCATTCTTTTTCAAAAAAATATCGACTCGGACCATGCACTTATCCGTTTTAGATTTGCATTAAAATTTTCCCGAAAAATAAATGAGGGTAAACCTAAAATGGATATAAGCAAACACGAACAACCGTCCTTTTGACAAAAATATGATGATATTCTAAAGTCAAAGCTAATTGGTCCTGATGGCGAAAATTCGAATTTACTTTAGACGAAGGTGAGCTCCACTCTCCATAATGCAGGTACTACTGTATGTGGTTGTGTAAGTCCCCGTAGAAATAATCATAGGTTCTTTGTAAAATCTGTGGATATATTCGAAAGGCGCCAAATTTCACTTAGCCTGGCTCATAAAAATATTTGTAGAAATGTTAAACATCAACTTTAGCGAACACTAAAAGTTGATCTCGAAAACTTTTGGACCAAAACAGTTGGAAGCGTTCGCATCAGTTAATAGCCGGTTTTTGCTCAAAATTATCAGTGCAACAGATGCGAGTATTTTAAAATTTAGCGAAACTGTAAATGATACCAACAACCGTCTAATAACCGAAAGAAATAGTCGTCTTGATAGGTGGGCTGAACACTTTAAAAATCAATTAGTCGTTGGCGTTTGCGCCAGTTTCGATTCCAGAAATCCTGTCTGTATCAACAGTGTGGAATGTTAATTCCATAAGAGATGCTATTATGAACAACACTTTTACACGCGTTCATGTTGCAGGTGGTGAAGTTCTCCCAGGCGGTATAGTAGTCGTTCTTGATTACGCAGACAATATCGTGCTATTATTTGACAATCGAGATTCAGCTCAGGCCACTTTGAATTGATTAGCTAACGTTCCATCTTTCGGTGTGAGGTCGCATATTGTAAATGTAACATACTTTTTCATGATCACCCACCACTTATTCCAACTCTGCGCCTGCAGAGTGTAGATTTGGACATAGTGAACAGGTTTACATATCTTGGCAGCTCTATCAATATTTCTGGCGAGGTGAGAATGAGATTCGTGAAAGCTGGAGTAGCTTTCTCGAACCTTCGCCATTTATGGAGAAACGCGAGTATTTCACTCTGCCTTGAAGGTCATGTTTACAATGCATCTGTTCGCGCAGTTTTCCTGTACGCTACTGATGATTTTAGACGCTTACAGGCGTTCGACCATCGTTGTTTGAGAAGAATAGCACATGGTGGTTACCAACGTAGACCTCCTCGGTAGCTAAAACAAGTAAGGCTCTATCAACTACATTGACTAGGTCACATTTTGCGTATGCCCTCAATTCGATTGCCTTGCACATGACAATTCTCTTACTCGGCGCCAGATTAGCGTGAGAAACAATTTGGGCATGTTTTAACATGATAGAAACAGTTAACGTCAACTATGTCCAAATTCGATTAGATGGAACTCACTAGTTTGCCTAGATGGGATCTACGTGCGCACAATATTTATTTGTTAGAAACCCTGCGCGATATTACATCGAGTCAAGCTCAATGGCGATTTTGTTGAGATTTCATGTAGAATCATCTTCGTAACGTGCTCTTCTATGTGCAGATTTATCTGCGGGATGCAGTGAAACCCATAATGAAGCTGTATTGCCGATGTTGCCTTGCGTTAAACCTGACGGCCATAATGATGTTGCATAGAGATTTGGTTCGCCTCGCTTCTGTGTGTTATCTAGGTAAATATACTCATAGCATTTAGATTATCCCCTCATAAACCACTCTCCTTCAATAATTTGTGTTTCTAATATAATATTTTTGTTATTTTTATCACTTTAAAATATTTGTATTTTTTGTTATTTTTCTTATGGTTATATTTCGGTAGAACATGAATTACTAATAAATTTTCTATTATTGTGCATGATGATGTTGATGGATTGATCGTCAAGAAGCCCTAACCATGACCGAAATTTACGAGGCGATAAGGATTATCAATTGTGTTTGTTAAGATACTGGAACAGTAGGTTGCCTTTTGAGCTTACACGCCAGACTACTGGGACAACTGAAACGGTTGGCTGGACCCGCAGTGTTAGATCAAATATGTCGTATCCGGACACCATTATTTCTGATAATTGGCACCATCATGTTGCGACTTAACGCTTAGTGCCAACCGAAACTAGCGGGCTAAAATCTGCTAGAATACAGCGACATTCAGGATCCACGGAATGGATTTTAATTCTTCCTTTTCTGCAAATAGTTATGGATTTCTATCTAATATGTATGTACGTATGTATGCATAGTAACAGTACGCCCGTTCTTTGCCGTCTATGCCTGGTAGCCTGATTTTGCCTCTTGCAGCTCCTTTGAATAATTTGTTACTGATATTTTGACTTGTTTTAGTGAAGGGAACGAGAGCGCGTGGGATAGCAGAACTCATAAGTTGGCGAGAACAAGTATGAAAAATAACAACAGTACTAGTGTTCGATGTACGCAAAAACAAAGACGCACAACTACAGGCTCCAAATTGGGACGCGGAATTGGGAGTCGTAATACCACCGGTCTGACCGAGCCAAGTTTATCTGTTTCTGTAAAGAAGGAACCGATTTGTTTTCTTGATGAGGATGACGATGATGCTGATGTTTGTGAGACTAAAGCATTCGATTTAATTGATGACGATGATGAATCTGACGATGGAAATCTTTCAGTATATCGTAATCGCAGTAATAGAAGAAATGACAAAACGCGTCCAGTTAAGCCGTCAGGCACTGGTGACGCATTCTCACAATTATCCTGGTGCAATTCTGCAAGTAGAGCGGGGCGAGGTGGTTCAAGGAGCAGAGCTCGAGGTCGCGGTGCCAATATCTCGTATGTTCCAATACAGATGGCAAGTAATCAAAAATCTGGCGGTGGTATGTCGATGCGCCAGAAAACTGTACCTAAAGGCATCCGATACTCTGATGATAATCATAATGAAGACGATGACGATGATGATGATGATGATGATGATATGTCTTTCAACTTTCGAAGGAAGTCCACTCGCTAGATTTAATCTATTGACTTCTAGCGCTATTGCGTTATTTTGCTGTTAACAAGGAGGCTTTTGTCTCTTTGAATTATGTTACACAAATAATTCATTTTTTCTTTCTTGACAATTAACTAGGTTAAGCACTAATTTATTACACGTTTGGCTATAACAACTTTCTAAGTAAAGTCTGTGGACTTTGATATAGCACCAAGAATGTCTTACAGTTTAGCTGACTGAAGGGAAAAGTTTTTTAAAGCTAACTGCAAGTTCCTATTCACAGTAGCCTATTATTTACCATACTTCATTGGAATGTGAGCTCTGGCAGTAGGCAATGTAGGTCGGAACCTATACATACGTGAAAATCATGATATTTTTATTGCATTACAAAATTTGCCTCATCGGTTTTAATAATAAGAAAAATATGTTAGTAATTTAAATTGCATCATATCTTTAAAGACATGATAAAAGACAAACACCAATCTCATTATATATATATATATATATATATATATATATATATATATATATATATATATATATATATATATATATACATTTTAGTATAAGCGGCGCATGGTGTAGTAGAAGACAGTTTCATCCATATTGGAAACTCTTCAAGTACTGACCAGAGTTTGCCGCAGACAGGACTCGAACCTGGGCACGTCTGCTTCGGAGTCTGTGCCGCTAACCACTCAGCCATCCTGCCACATGCTATTTGAAGAGTTCCCAATAGAGATTTATCCGGTTTTCTGGGTGAATTGCATTTTATACTTTATAATATACCTAGTCTATGATTATGAACGTTTATATTATGGGATTGATGTTTATATCGATCTCGCAACCGTGATCTTAATAATTGCTATCACTGCTCGCTCAATCAGTGGGCGTTTAATGATGAAATAGCCAGACTTATAAATTAGCACATTGTACATAACATATTCCCCCCCCCCCCAAACTATTAATAGTTGTGTGTTTGCGTTTATCATTCTGAGAATTTTCTTAGTAAATTTGGCATTCTCTCCTGTCTCTACTGACAATGTAACCTATTTTATTTCTATTACTGATTTATCCGTTATCCAAAGGCTTTTATTTTTTTAGAGGAAGAACTTGAAATTTGTTTCATCGGTTATCTGTCGACACTCAAGACAAATTTTTTGAATTGTACGTGTATATTTTGACAGAGCTGGAATTTTAGATGGTGATTCAAGAGATGCTATCGCTGTAAATGGTTTAGCATATTTATCTGTAATTCTTGCACTTTTTTTATTTCACTCGCTTTTTTTAATTTCTAAAGACCATTGTTGTATGTTATATTTTAGTACTTGACTAATCGATTTAAGCTCAATTGTCAGTCGTTTCATTTTGTGTTAAATGCGTATTTGTAGATACAGTAAACACCTGCCCATTGACATCTTGTCGCATGCGCATTGCCATTCAGTTTTTATGTGCAAGGTTGGCTTTTGAACCTAATCGTCGTCGTGGTATGTTGAATTTCTTTCAAGAAACCATAAAAAACATTCGGTAGACCATCAGAGATTGAGCATGTATGCTCTAACAATAGCATTAAGAAGAGAGAAACCCACTTATACTTGAGATATATATATATATATATATATATATATATATATATATATATATGTATATATAAATATTCCCAGATCCTTTTCGGGTTCAGTCAAAGCATGATATTACGTAGAAAATAAGATTTTAAATATTGAATAAATTCAACTTGAGAGATATAGCTAAATTGAAAACTGTCAATATATATATATATATATATATATATACATACCTTTAGTTAAGACATGATCTACAAATTGTATGCATAGCTGTCTTTTCCGTACAGATCGTAATTTTAGTTAAAAATGACGTCGGTTGACGAGAAAGCACTTATAGACGCTGAGTCAGGGTTTTGTGAAGGTAACCTGATTGGATGTTTCAATTTCTAGATTTTTAGAAGTTTAAAAAAGAAGTATATTTAAAAATTATAATGTCCTTTTAAATTTTGTCTATTAGAAAGTTACGTATTCTGATTTCATCAGATTTGGTGTCTCAAGTCGTAATTAGTTTTAAATTGTTGACATAAAATTTAAAAAATGCAACATGAGTTAATATTAACAGATCTAAGTATTCATTGCTGTCCGAAGTTAAATGAACTGGTTATCATATGATAATCTCGTAGAAATATGTAATCGGGAACTTTCATCGCTAATTTGAACTAAGACGTACGAAAAACATCAACTTCACGATTCATATTGGTAAGCGGGAATTTTATTGCAGTGGGTTAACTGATGCCGTATAACGAAAATTTTACTGTTAGTACTATTTGTTAGAGAAAATAATGTCAGGAGATGAAAGCAATGCGAATGCACGATTCACAAGAATGTAGGTAATTTATTAAATGTATTTAATTTACTGAATCCAAATGAAGAATTCTCATTGAAGACAAACTGTTGAAGATTGGTCGGTCTCAATTCTCTACTTATCATCTTCTGCATCATCATCACCAAAGACAGCAATACAATACCTTATATAACTGATGCTTCACTGTCTAATATCCAAGAGAATTCTTTAAGTCAAGTTTGCGAGCTTGATTTAAAGAATTGTTACCACCACCCGCGCAATCAATTATTGTTTAACCAAGAGACAAGTATTCCAACACGAAATTGTCAGTATACTGATGTAACGAGGTGTGATAGTAGCATAAGTATTGTCATTAATTACTCTAAATTATCATACATTTGCGGTCCATTTTACGCCTAGCAACGTATAAGAATGGAGATTACCGTCTTCTGCATTGTAAGCTATTATAGAGCCTGAACGCATATGATGACATAATCGACGTTTTTCTCTAGGCACCCAAGAATTGCTAATTCCACCATAGGGTCAACTGTGCATAAGAAGGCGAAATCTGCGCTCAGGTGCCAAGTAAGTCACTTTGCCACTTTTCTTGCTTCTAATAATGCATATGGTAAAATATTTGATGATAAATTTTAATGTTAATTATCAATACGAACATAGAGGTGCTAAATTGGTCCAATTATTCATCTTGAATAAGTGCAATTATTTCTTCTCTCTCGATTTCTGGCCCCACATTGCTTGTGAATATGCACTGGCTTCAGCGAAAATCGGATAGAAGCTTATTTGTGCGCTAACATAGCATCGAACTATAATTTTCTTGATCATATTCGAAGTTACTACTTTTTGTGTTTGATGACTTGTGCGTTCAAATAGCGCAATCCTGACTTTTCATTGATACGAATTCAGACTCTATTGGGGCGGATATTGCGGATATATGCCTCCGTTTTACTTTTAGCACAGCGAGTGTGTTTTCTTTTATCGTTCTGGTTTATAAGAGATGCTTGATATTTTCTCGAATAGCAATACAGCCGGAATTGTCTGCTCTGGATAATTTTACCGATTTGAGATGGCACTTCGCATGTTATGCCTTCCGAGGTATTATTTAACACGAGATGATTGAGACAACGATAAACTAGTAAGCTTCTATGCTACGCAGGCCAATATCTATTTCTCATGGTGTTGTGTGTGCGTTTGGATGTGGGTTTTATATGCATTTGCTTGAATTCCAACTAATAGTATTTATGTACTTTTCTGTAGGTCGGACAGTTGAACTAACCTCTTTAATCACAAAATTCCATTTTAGTTCGTCTTTCATTTTAAATGTCCTACTGCTCAAGCTTTTATAATCTTAAACTTTTCTGAAGGGTGTGTTTAAATGACAGGCCAGGTCAGCATTATGTTAAGAACTAGTTTCATTTGCACAGGAAGTTAGTGTAACAAGTTGTTTTATTTACTGGAAAAAGGCTTCACATATTTTTGCTAGCAGCATAATTTATTCTGCTGGTCAAACTCATCGATAGCTACTTGGTAGTAAATATATATGTCCTTGGTTGTGAAGATCTTATACATGTGTATATCTATATGCTGTTATGTATTTTTCGTTTTTTATCTTCCCCCCCCCTTATGCGCGGCTTTTCCTCATTTTTAACTTGAG
This sequence comes from Eudiplozoon nipponicum, assembly GCA_029291075.1. Classification (NCBI taxonomy): domain Eukaryota; kingdom Metazoa; phylum Platyhelminthes; class Monogenea; order Mazocraeidea; family Diplozoidae; genus Eudiplozoon; species Eudiplozoon nipponicum. The sequence goes on from JAQBSW010002198.1 coordinate 42,007, forward strand.
TTATTTTTTAAGTTGCAAAGATGTCATGAAAATTTTAATTTTAGAATTTGTTATCATTCTCAGTCAGGTTCTAGTTCTCATTTTATTTTGTTTATTCTCATCGTTCCAATAGTAGATTTTACTGTTTGTAATATTACATAAAATTTTATTTGTATGCCTTCTCGTTATTTATATTCTAAATTTGTTTCTCTTACTATTAGGAACGAATTAAAAAATCTTATTCGAGCTAATACTTGTAGTCAAGCAAGCAGCGTTATATGCTTACTTTGACGCAGGCTAACCATACCACTTTATGATTGAATGTGCATGTTGTATCGATGATCTATTAAGATTTAATCCTAATATTTGATGAATTTATGTCTCTTATCACAGCTATGGCTGATAAAAGCAGTTTTAACTATGAGTGCCTTTCACTGAGATGAATGAGTAGGATTCAGAACAACGTGCGCATTACACGATATCAGATTTGGGTTGGTAGTGGCAGTATGGGTACGAGTTTGTCGAGTCCATTAGGCAATTTTAGAGTGTGCGATTAAATATAAACACCGCATTTAATTCTATAGAGAATATCGTTGCGTTTGTGTGTGTTTTTCGCTTGCACCGAAACAATGTAGCAAAACCATGACATTAAAAAAAAATATATCATTTGGAAGATTAAAAAATTTAATAACAACGTGGACAATGGCCTTGAATTTCGAGAGTACTATATTTAACTTAAAAAATCTTTCATTTATATTCATCCTGGATTTTTATTTAATTATATGGGTAGCAAATATTCTGGTTTTCCGTTTTAATGCTTTTATTATTTTCAAATTTTTGTCTGCCAATTAAGCAGCTGCTTTTTCCATTTTGATTTGTTGTTAATCCGATTGAATGTGTGTTGAATCTGTCGAGGGGTGTTTGTCTTGCCTGGATGCTAGTAAATTTTTGCTGGATTTGGAGATTCGTGGCCATGTTTAGAAGATCGTGTTGATGAAACTTTGAATATTTAGGTCCGGTGTTTGTTGTTTTATATAAAGGTCTTCATAAGTATGTATAACTTTTATGATTTTGCTTTTATGAAGAATTGAGAAATTGGTCAAATTGACTGGGTGCCCCGTTTCCAATATTTGATCGGAAATAGCTGATATTCCTGACGGTGCCATGCCTTTTTAAACCAATTTCTGCGATAATTGTTGCTCGATTCTGTTAATCAATTGCTTCTTCGTGAGTTTTATATATGTGCTATCGCACATACATGAGTGCGCACTGGTAAATTATACATTTTAGGCTCGTTTTTTCAAGGTGATACATATATACATCTACCAGGAGGAGTGCAATGCAGTTTCCCATAGCTACACCATTGATCTGGCGGTATTATATTCCATCAAATGTAAATTGCACGTCTTTGTACATGCTAATATGAGGTCTTTGATGTCATTGGTGCCTATAGGGAAATTATAAAACTCATTTTTAATAAGGTCACACAAGATCTCCGTTGTAATATCCAGTGGTATGTTTGTAAATAAGAATGAGACGTTAATGAGACCATTTTATTCTGTAGAATGTTCTTCCCTTTCAGTTCATCTACTAGCTCGAAGGAGACCTTGATAGTGTTTGCGTTTATGATGTTTCGTATTGGTTGAAGTATTTTGCAGAGAAACTTAGCTGGTTTATGTTGCGGGGCGTTGATCATTGACATAATAGGCAGCATCGAGGGAGCTCCTGAGGCTGTCACGTCTTTATGAGTTTTTGGTTTGCCGTACAATCTTGCGGTGTTTGTTTCGACGGGTTTTGCCTTTTGGATGTCTTCTATGAGTTTTGATCTAATATCGGAATCAGCTATCGATGATAAAACGTGTTTTCCATCTTTTTCAGAATTGCATTAATTCTTGATTCGATATTTGTTAAATCATCTTTCTCTTTGATGTCTTGTTTAAATTTAGATTGATCATTTATAATATCGTTCATGGACTTTCTATAAGCGTCGGCTTCAAGTATACCAACTCCTTATCCTTTATCGGGTGTGAAAAGTCGTATGGATTTATCTGATTATAGTTTTCGTAGTTCGTCTATGTGCTGTTTTGTGATGATTTGGCTGCCTTTGAATTCCTTCTTGTATTGTTCTAGTGCGCTTGCTATCTCAGCTTTCAGTTCTTGTCCATTGAATGCATGTGGGGCGGTGTCTTTCGTTAAGTCATTGTAGAAATTTTCCGTTCCAGCCTGAATGTCAATAATGTCACGTTCACTTAGGTTTTTCTTGACTACGCAGAATTTTGCTCCTAAGGAGAGTAATTCTTTCTGGTGTTTTGACAAGATCACTTTTGAATAATTGTGAATAAAAGCGTCTGGGTTCGTAGGAAATTTTGATTGCGTAGGAAATTTGTCCAGGTCTCTCGTGAGGTCCTTGGTTTCTTTGTCCGCTGTTATTTTCATCAGTGTTTCTATCTTCTTTGTGAAAGCGGTGTATTCGCCGTCGTTCAGTCTTGCAATTTGACAACCCAGTGATTGAATGATGCTCTCAGCATCTTGCAGTTTTGATTGGTTGTCCTCGATACCATTGAGCAATAAGCGACTTATAAGTTTATTCGTCGGTTTTTGGTTATTTCTTCTGCACTGCTTGAGGAATCGTTTTGGCACAACACGATTTGAAGAACTTAATTCTTTCTAGAAGTTTGGCACACGTACAGTTGGCTGCAATATAAGTGTTTAGTTCCTTACGGGTAAAAGGCTGACCCCGCTCTTTGATAATCTTTATAATATAATGATAATCTTTATAATCTTTATATATATATATATATATATATATATATATATATATACACGCACACAAACATCAATTCATTTGCACTTACAAATACGTTCAAACAACAAATAGATGTGAAACGGAAAATTAAACTAGTTGCTACTAACATTATAAATTGAATACGCGGGATGTATAAAAATGAAAGGTTGTAAAGTGAAGTTTAACATTCTAGAAATAATGGACCATTATCCACTTTGTGTTTAAATATATTTTCTTTTCCTAATAAAAAAATACTGTAATATTCAAATGTAATGCACATTATAAAGTTTACTAAAGAACGGAGTCAACCTTTTATCCGTAAGGAAATAAACACTTATATTCCTACCAATTGTATGAGTACCAAACTTGTGGAAATAATTCTATTCTTAAAATCGTGTTTGCATTCAGATGTTATGCTCGAAAGATTTTGGTAAGCAGTGTGGGAAAAATTACCAGAAACTGATGGATAAGCTTATTAACCGCTTATTCCTTATCGACGATGACCAATCAAAACTGGAGGATGCTAAGAGAATTATTCAATCACTAGGTCGTCAACATGGAGGTTTAAACAATAGCGAATAAAATGCCTTTACAACGAAGATAGAAAAATTGATGACAATAACAGCTGACCTTAAAAGGGATCTGGAAAAATTCCCTGCACAGTCTAATTTCAAACAATTCCTGATGCATGGATCCAAAATTATTCAAAAGCTATCTTGCGAAAACATTAGGAAGAATCAATCTCCTTAAAAGCAAAATCTTGCATCAGAAAGAGAAAAGTAAACGAACGCGACATTATTGAAATTCGGGTTTTAGCAGAAAATCTCTAAGATTTAACAAAAGAAACCGTCCTACAAGCATTCCATGGAAAAGGACTGAAATCTCAGATAGTTGGCGCACTAAAACAATAGAAAAAGAATTTTAGTCAGCCAAACCATCAAAAAGAAGCATATATACGAACTAAGAAAACTACAATCAGACAAATCAACACGACTTGCCTGACCCGACAAAGGACCAGGAGTTGCCATACTAGAAGCCGACGCTTGCAGAAGATCCATGAACGAGATTATAAATGATCGATCGAAATTCGAACAAGACTTCAAACAGAAAGATGATTCAAGATATATCGAATCAAGAATAAATGCTATTCTAAAAAGCACGAAAAGTACGTTATATCTACAATGGCTGATTCTAAATTAGATCAGAACTCATTGAAGAAATAAAAAGGCAAAAGTCATCGGAACAAACAACGAAGGTTGTAAGACAAACCAAAAACTCATAAAACCTAGACAACCGCGGAAACTCCTCCGATGCGTCTTATTATCTCAATGAACAATGCACCGCAATATAAGTCAGTTAAGTTTCTCTACAATTATTTCAACCATTATTAAATATCATAAACATGAGCACCATCAAGGATGCTTTCGAGCTACCATAGGAGCTTACGGGAGAAAATGTCGTGCAAAAGAAAAATAGTCTCGCTTGACGTCTCATCCCCTTTTAAGAGCGGTGCATTGGAGAAAGTAACGCGATCTTTTGTGACCTGATTAAGAATGAGTGTGAAGATTTTTCTATGGACATCAATGATCTCAAATTCATCGTATTAGCATGTATAAAGAACGAGCAATTTGCATTTTAAGACAAATATTACCGCTAGTTAAAGGATGTAGCTTTGGGTGGCTGCATTGCATCCATCCTGGCGTATGTATGCATGTACCATCCTGAACAACGGAGCCAAAAAACGTAATTGGTCAGTGCGCACTCTTCGAAAATTATTTGTATGCTATATTACTGTTCGTGCCAGAAGTAGCAGATCCAGCCGAAATCCTCAAGCAAGCCAATGGAGCCGATCCAAACATCAAATTCACTCTAGAGGTTGAGACAAAGAAAACGTTTTCCTTCGTGGACCTTTAACTCACTCATGAAGAAAATGGTGATTTCACACTTGCAATACATAGAAAATCCACCTTCACTGGGCAACACACTTATTACTACAGAATTTTTCCAGAATCTCACAAAAGAAACCTAGTTAACAAACTACCAAACAATATCAGGAAGATCTGCTCTGAACACAGGATCGAGAAAGAATTAGGCTACCAAGGGTAACTTTTGCTAATTAAAAACTACGTAGAGCGGTTCATAGATGTCAACATCAGACTTCATTAGATTCAAAATACGGAAGATACCATCATTCAGGTTTTCCTAGACTTACCATTTAAATGTGACTTATGGGCCTCAATAATTGCATGGCTGCTAAATAGAATTACTAATGAGATTTTTCCCAGTGTAATATTTAACAACACATTCAGCACACAGAGAATCATGAGATTTGATGCCAAATATCAATTGCCAATTCTCCACAAATCATTAACAGTGTACAAATTCTTATGTATGTGCGGTAGTAAATATAATGGACGTACGAAGAAGCAATTGATCGGCAAAATCCAGCAGCGTATAATGCAGAAATTAATTAATAGTGGTTTGGCACTGCCAGGAAAACCAGCTATCTCAGATCATGTATTTGAAACCGTGTACCCAGTCAATTGGACCAATTTCTTAATTCTACACGAAGCAAAATTCGAAAAAAATTATATATTTATATGCATATATATAAAGCTATTTATATAAAACAACAAGCATCCGACCTAAACATTCTAATATTTCACTAATATGATATTTTAATCAACCGATAACGAATCACAGAACCCAAGAAAAATTCGATTGGATTGAGAACAAATATGAAGAAAATACAGTTGTCATATAGTACCACAATCATTGTTATCAACTACAGAAATTTCAAAACAATATGAGCGTTCATTACTACAATCTACGCACCATGCGTTGTTTCAAAGGTGAAAGGAAAAAACTGAGGAACAAGGCTAAAAGAAAGACGACATTCTGAGGAAAAACATTCGTACACGTAACAGCCAAAAAGACGAGTAGTTTGTTATGACTCAATCAATAAATACATTAATGACCAGATCTCAGACATCACTCGGCAATCCAACGAGAATAATCCGTACACGCACATACATAAATACGTAAATACACTTAAAGTCAGCCAACACAAGTAATATAAGTAAGACAGATATCAGATTAGTTGCCAACATTATAATCAAATTACAACCAAAGATGTATATAAATGAAGATTGTAAAGTAAATTTCAGTATTCCCGAAATAAACGGTCATTATCTACTTTATATATATTCTTATTTTGATTTATTTGGCAGTCTATCTGGGATTTTAATGTTACCTCCTGATTTTTTCTCCAAAATTTTCGCTATCCGGATATGGATACCTTTTTCAATGGAAAGCACATCTCATACTAAGTTGACAATCAATATGTCAAGTGGAAATATTAGTTTAAACTGCCCGATTTATACTTGTTGGTAGATCTCTTAAGCATAACTTGTTTTAAAAAAAATAAAATGCTAGGAAAATGTATGTCAAATTGCACGTGTACACTCATCCCAGTGAAATTACAGCGATTTAGCAACATCTGACTAATCACTAGATAAGCGTATGCCACGTCTATGTGTTTGTGTGTGTGTGTGTTTGAGCGTTGATTGTCAGCGCAATCCTATTATTATTACTGTGAATTTTGACAGGTTGCTTTTCTAATGATTTTTACAGTGTTTTAACTATTATACTGGAATTACTGATAGGACGAGAACTTTTCCGGTTCTGCTGGTGTTGTTAGAACCTGTCAACCCTTTTTTATTCAGACGACTATTAATTATGGGTATTGATGTTTTCATTGCTCTTGACTGTTAATCAATATTGATATTACTGTCTTGATTTTGTAAAGCATTAATTGGTTTTCTTGTAGATCGTTATAGATGTGCTGGTTTATACGCACTATTCTATAATTTTTAATGCAATTTGCCACACCTTCGTAGATGCGTAAGAACTAGTTTGAATGGCTGAAATTTTTTGGAAGCTCTAATATTCAAGCTTGTACTAACTGTCTATTTTTCTGATTTTAGTCACAAGTTATTCCAAAAAGAGCCGTATACACTTCTCATTTTTATGTTAATAATTTCGTTGTAGTTTTCTTTTTGTAAGCCTTTTGGTATAATGCACTTCAATTACAATCTTCCCCTCTATGTATAGTTTTCATTTTAGCTTAACTGAAATTAAGTTATGTGGAATTGAATTTAGTTTCTTAAACTTTATTAAAATCTTTCTGCGACTTTGTTTATATCGGAGAAATATGTGTGATTATAATGGAACTGAAATGATCTGTAATTTATAGCCGGGCAATTTGAAAATGATTTTAAAATTTTATGTACTTCGGATATTTTGGAAATGAAGCGCCATATTTCGGGAGGCATATGACAGCCTTCTGTGAGTATTGAAAAAAAATTTGTTAAACCATGTATGGTCTATTTGATTTTTAGTTACAATTTAGTACATTTGACAATTTTAAAACTATTTAATTCAAGTTTGTGGACTGAGCATAAGCACCAATCCCGTGTTCTAACCAGGCGTACACTATTTCAAAAACACCGTCCGGCACAGTGTATGATATATTTACAGTGCGATTTGATTTTCGTTTGTCCGTTTGTCGTTGTGTTTTGATAATGAAGGTTGGCACACATCAAATTTTTTTAACTTTATAACTGCTGTGTGACTGGGTAGATGTAGTTGGGTTGGTGTTTATCTGAAGCTTTCAAACATGATCTAAAGAATTGTTATCACTATCTGCACAATCAATGACTGCTTAATTTTTAACTGTAGCGAAGGTTGAAGAAGGGTTATTTTCGCGGATGTATAGAAATTGGACAGCAGACTTTTTCATTCAAACGCATTATTTACGATAATTCTAGAATTGATAGCCTCATGTCTAATTTTTCTTTATTTATGCACGCATTGCGGTTTGATCCTTGACAGTTATTTCGCGGTCGTGCTCTTGTGATTAACACGGAAAGTCGAATCGTGGAACTAACAGCAGTTTTTCTGTTTTGAGACTGGTTATACAAAACAAGATTGGTGCTTATATCTAGCTCGCAAATATGATTTACAGAAAGGTTAGTGTTTAGTTACAGTCAGCAGACTTGATTTGAAACTTTACCTCCCGCGCATTTAATTATTTCCCAATTTTTAAAACTGTCTCAACTCTCATTTATTTATTTTCTTTCTGTTTGCGCATGACTTCACTTTATTATTATTATATAGAATTAAAATCTGTTTGAAATAACTACCACATTATAAAAATATTTTACGTTGTCCATTCTTGCTGGTGCCTCAGATAAATTTAATTTCTTTTGAATTTTTCTTAAGAATGTATAGGATTTGATGTTTTTGCTGACGTATTTTAAGATTTATTGAAGCTAAATTTCAATATGATTTGCTCCATTTCCTTGCGTTTGCTCGTACACACCTATTGGATATCTCAACTAGTCTAGAAATGTTTACAGACAGAAGGTAATTTTCAACAATAGATTATACTCAGAATAATTAAATTTATCAATTTAAAATTTCTGTACAACTTTTCCAAAATATTTATATTGAAACCTATTTCCAACTTATAGACCATGCCAAAATTGAATTGTTAATTTCGAGGCAACAAAAAATAATTGCTTTTAAAATCACTGTTTTCTATTCGGTGCTTCTTTTTTGGAGGAAATTAAAGATATTTGTGTTTGCAAAAAATTCGATTTATTTTTAACTATTCGTTTAATCTTTTCGAAGAAGTTCGTAAAAGAAAATTTAAAATTTACAATTGATTTGCTTTTGTAGCTATAGTTAAATTTCAGTTCTCACTTGCTTTACGCCGAAAAGGAGTGATGGCTTATTTCGCCAAATGAGAATGTGTTTACAATGTATAATTTATTTTGTAAAATGTATTTCTTACTTGCCTTAGAAGACTGAGAACGTCTGGATAATCAATAGGATTTTTTTCAAATAAATGTTAATTATAAACAGTTTTTATAATTTCCGAATGTATCGCGAGTGATTAGCTGGTTTTCTTCTGAATTAAGAATATTTGGAATACAGGTGGTTCTGATCCAAATTCTGACTATACGGTGTGCGTCAATGTGTGCTGCCTCTTGTTTGAATGCAACTAACTCTGGATAATTTTTGTCTATGTTTTATGATTATTACTGTGCATCTTTCGGTTTGTATAGGCCAAATTTACTTTAATGAATACTATTTTCAGATCAATTGTTCGTCTTTTATATTTAAGGTTTACAGCTGTTTTAAACCGTGACTTCTTTTTTTAAGAAAGCTGGTAGGCAAGGGCTGGAAGGCTGTATTTGTTGCGAAAATATATTAGCAGGATTTTGTCGCTATGTCAGGATTGCCGTGCACCAAACATGCCGAATATTCTATGCTGTTCAAGTTTGGGAGTTGAATAAATTTTTCTTTAAAATTATCGTCTTGGATCAATAGTTTTCGGAAAAATGAGAGGTTTCTTTACTCTGTCTCATGAAGTTACTATTCATATAGCTGTCAGTAATCACACTTGAGGACGACGGTTTGAACCAATAGGAAAAACCTCAAACACCGTTGCCTTTTATTTCTATATGCGTATACTTCCGCCAAATGCAACATATGCGTCGGCAAGGAAGTTCTATACTCTGGTCTGAGTTCTCTAATGGTTAGGACGAGAAATTCAGATATGATTTTGGTTATGGGTGACATGCATGCCCCAGTTGGGTGCTTAAGGGGCGCAGAATTTTATTTCGGTGGTGGATACACTAAGTTCACTGTACACCAATAATGGTGATCGACCACTGGATAGCTGCGCAGGACAGGTTATGATTGAATAGCACATATTTTGGTGTTAGGGAAAAACATTGGGCCATGTGGCGTCGTCCAGCTCCTGGAAAGACGATGAATCAAATAGGTCAAGTTTCAGCTAGTTATAGATGGCGTGGTTGCATCCAGCACTGTCGTTCGCATTTGAATACCTTTTTAGATTTGCATTAACATTTTCCGGAAAGGTAAATAAGAATAGGCCTCGAATAGATGTAAGCAAACTTGAACAGCTGTCTTTCATGCACAAATATAAAAATTTTCTTAAATCGAATTTTATTGGTCTTGATTGAGAAAATTGCAACGCAAAAATTCCAACAAAAATAAGATCTACTGTACAAAAAGGCGGTGCTTCTTAAAGTGGCATTGGTGGTTACAGTGGAATTGGGTCTTTGGATTGTCTCCCGGTTTTATAAAACTATACGCTAATTACCTATTGGTTCGGCTTATTTTAATACCTCTAGAGCTATTAAACGCACAGTCTGAATATTGACTCCAAATCTTTATGGACCAGAGAGGTTTAATAGGCAGCAGATGGCTGCCTTTTAGGGAACTGCAAATGTTTTTCCAACTTATTTGCGCAACGGATCCACGACAATTAAAAGTGAGCGAACTAATAAATTACTGTGACAATAATGTGATGGCAGATACATTTTAGTCTTGATGTGTGGGCTAAACAAATTAAAGGAAAATTATCCTGATCACCTGCGTTAGTCCCGATCTTCTAAAGGATGCATGTATTAATAATGTGTGAACGTTATTCAGTTACTAAATGATGTTACAGTGGTTTCTGCTATGATGATGAATATTGCACGATTTTTAGTCGTTACCAAATAGAATAAGAAGCATTTTTCAGGTTTTGCGGTACCAGAGCTTATGAACAAGACCTATTGAAACAGCTGTGAAGAATTAGTCGACATGTTGCAGATTTTTCGATCTTCATCAATTAAGGCATCAGTCCAAATCTGGCCAACTTCCTCATAAGTGTTTTTAGTTTATAAAAATGTAACAAAATAAGTATTTAAACAAAGTACTCAAATATTTGATTATAAATTTACATATATAATTGTCATGGACAATAATTATTTATTGCAACTGTTTTTCGGTTTTGATTAATCCGTCATTTTGAAGTGTTGGAGATGCTATCCGACATTGTGTTTACTCTATTTTGGTTATCTGGCAGAGCAATAATCCGGGTTGAAAAAACTATTTTCAAATGACTAGGAAAACAATAAAGAAAATATGAGCAATATCGTTTTGCAAGATTAACTTCTTATAGATTAAGTGCTCAATTAGTTTCTTACAAGTAGTATACAAATTCAATTATATATATATATATATATATATATATATATATATATATATATATATATTCTTACACGAGCTTAACAGAATCCATAGTACCCTTTTCATGTGCAAAACGAAAAAGAAATTTTATCAGATACAAGAACCGCTTCTTTCTCATATTCTTCTCAAATATCTACAAATGAACATCTATTTAAATATAAATTGAAAAGCAATACTAGATAAAATAATGTAAACTTGGAGAGTGTGAAATGGGAGAACAATCAATCAATTGCGTGCATCACCTCCAGTTCAAGCTAAATGCCTGAACATGCTTCTTCTGCTTGCATAAATCCGGTTGCAATTTGTTTATCCATAAAGCTTCGTATGTGGCTAACTCCCTTCTGTTCTTGCATTTAGTAATTATCTTAAATGCTACGTCTGGAGAACATACGTGTGAGGTTTCAACAATGCGTTGCGCAATTGCAGTCGTGTAATCACTATTTGACTTAAAACAGGTGTTTAAGTTGCAATATCCTCTTATTCGAGTTATTAACTGTGTGGTCGATCGGCCTACGTAAGTTGATCGACAATTTGCGCACGTATATTGGTAAATAATATTTTACGTCGACATTAATGCCTGTTTAGCCTTGATTGCTGGTAAAGGCAATTGTGTTACATTAGATAACACTTTTGTGCTATTCGGGAAACTACATTCCCCTTATATTGGATGTTCAGGTAGACTGCTTTCTTTTCAGGTATGAAATACGTCTGTTCTGTTTAATTCCCCTTTTAATAATTGATTCAATTAATTGTCTAGGATAGCCATTAGACATTAAATCGTTTTTGCTTTATTATGCTCGTCTTTTGAATCTGGACTAACCAACCTGTCAATTCTTGAAAAGCAGCCACGAACTGTTGATAATTCATATTGAAGCGGCATAAAGTTGCTGTAATATAAATACTGTTCAGACCATGTTTGTTTAAGGTAAGCACCTGACCCAGTAAGTACATACATTTGTCAGTATAAACTAAGAATTGTATAGTGTAGAAAAGTTAATTCATCCAGGTGACCGGTTTCGTTCTTATTGGGAATTCATAACGTACATGCCAGAATTTGCCGCGTACAGTGCTCGAACCTGGGCACATCTGCTTTGGAATCAGCTATGTTTATGGCACAAGTTTTGTCTATGGCTTTTAAATCTTCGAAGGGACTCGACTTAAGCTTTTAAAATATGCATGGCATTCGCATTACGTGTGCATACAGCATTATGACAAACGATTGAAATCGTTGAAAATATTCCGGAGGATTTGCGTCTCTGTCAGCCACCACTGAGCAAAGATTATGTGGAAGGCTGAGTTCGCCAGATTACGTGAGCTGGGAATTTTTCTAATTTCTCTGTTTTGTGTTGCATGTCCTATTTTAGTTGTCAGTAAATATACTTAATTTGATTGCAAAACCGGATTATTATACACAAAATTGGATTTGGAGAACGCTTTTTGGTGACCAACGTCTGTTGTCCAATTGTCCTATAGCCGACTCGTCCTTATAGTTAGACTTCTGTAATGTAGGACTATTCCTACAACCGTTGGTACAGGTCACCCAATTTGGATATAATAACTGCCTGCTGGTTTACATGAAGAAGTCAAAATAAAATGCGCGGCTGTATTTAGCATTTCAAAATAGTAATATACAAAATGCTGCTGGTTTATGTAGCATTATCGTGTAATTCTTGCAGTCAATAATTCTCAATAAACGATACGGGTTCACCGAAGTCACGTCAGTTAATACGGCCAAATTTAATTAATAAATTGTCAAATAGAAGAAAAAAAACAGTTTGCATAAAAGCACAAAAAATATACTAGCCAAGAAAGTTGAACAAAAAAATTGCTAAATAGTTTCTGCGCAACAGAGTCATCCTGGCCATCAGGATGACTTAAATTAATTCACGAATTAATTAAAATAAGGGTACACAAAGTATGTAAATATAGTCCTAAATTCAAGCAGAAAAACACAATTTAACTGTTTATGACGCAGGTCTCCTCTCACGCTATCTGAGTAGTCGGATTACTTAATGAATAAATCAAAGGCCCAACATATATGCTCAAAGTTGAAAAGAAGAAAATGATGACAATTTAGCCCGGCATGTGGTTTTGTCAATTTGCGCCATCAGATAGTCAGTGTTGTGTTCCTGCACAACCATGTCGATGATTAAGCCAGGAAGTCAGCTCTGTCTAGCTGCACTACTAAAGACTTGCCAGCAAGTTCTAATGGAAAAAAGTTTGGTATCGCTCACTGCTGTACATCACCCATTCTGTTTCATACGAATTTTTCCGAATTCCGTTCGGGTTGGAAAATATCAGCAAGACTTTGCAGACATTTATGGAGAAAACCATGGATGGCCTGAAGTATGCCGAAGCTTCTATAAACGCATTGCATTAAAATCTTCAATGAAAGAACATTTGATTAATTTCTGCCCGGTTTTAACGAGGCTTCAATTGACGCGTTTTGTTGTATGCATGCAAAAGAGCATTAATATCGGCCATAAATTCTCGCGTGCCGGGCTATAGTTATAAGAAAATAAACTTCAGCCCTATTTTGGATTTTCCGGCTCCAACAAATACTCGTCAACTAAGAAGGTTTCTGCGAATTGTTGACCTTTACTGCAGCTTTGTGCTAAGATTAACCAGGATTATTCATTCACTTCGTTGATATAGGAAGTTCGGCATGGAATTGATGAAGAATTCTTCATTACTTACCTTTATGGGCAGGGCGCTGCCTCGCTTGGAGCGGCAAAACATTTTGTGGTGGAGAAGTTGCTTCTCGTTGTTGTTATTTAGAATGCTCAACTTGAGCATGTGACGAGCGTATCCGACATTGCTAAAGGGGTCACCTTGCAGCAGGATTGCGAATGTGTTTGTCCTCAACTTTCCTTTCGTGGACTTTGCAGGAAAATGAAGCGTGGAGACGATTTTGTTTAGAGATGATTGTTAAGTATGCGTTAGTTAAAAATTTATTCTCTTGTTTAGATGATCGCAAATTCCTTCTACTAACTGACCACAAAGAATTATTCTCAACAGTAGTTAGTGCGCGACACTTGAGCTACTCACGGTTAATAAACGAAAAATACACGATTACCCAGGAGATTGTTGGCTTATATAACGCGTTGGCATATGCTCGTTATCACCCAATGAATGGGATGTCGGAAACAAACTCTTCAAGGCATACTTATTCACAGAAAATGACGGTCGAGGGTTGGGGAGGGGAGTGGTTCAGTTATTTTTATGACACTGCTTCCAAGTTTCTGTGTGAAGTGGAATGCCATATAACGGAGGAATGTATTTATAGTATCGGATAAAGCAAACGAAAGCGTAAATAATAGCGTTTTTTGTCGGCGAAAAAGTAGATCATGGTATAGAGAGATTTGGCTTGAGAATCACGGTATGATGCCTGATTCTCTAGGATACTTTCAGTGAGTCTGAATTACAATTGTTTTGCTGATGGAGCTGAGGATAAGAGACGAATCGCATCCGTATGGGCTCAGAGGTCTATCCTAGAAGGCCATGCTGTGACTTGTTAGGGACGTAATGGCTGGAGTTCAGGTTTCAAAAAAATGAGTGGGCTAAGTTATGCCCTAGGCGTGAAGACCAGGGTGGATCCAATTTTTGTATCGCTTGGGAAGTTCCTACCTTGTCCTGTGAACGCAGTTGACTTGTTCCAGATTAGAATCTATAAATAAGCGCCAATATTTATCAGCAGTTTCAGTCGTCAATTTGGGACGGCCCAACTTCTGCCTGAGATAAATGCACAGGTGTTTGCGATACTTTCACTGGATAGCATGACACTGAGTTCTGTGTATAACAACTACAGACAATGAATCACGAGCTAATGCAGATCTGTTTGATTCTATGTTTGGGGCATTAGGAATCCCAGTCCCTCGGACTAGCGCATATAGTGCATGTGCAGATTGTTTGGTGAAAATAATACACCTGAAATTGAAGGTGGGTTTGGGAGCTGCAGCCGAACTAGGTTGGATATCGAGCTAATTGTTAATTTTGTTGGATCAGCGACAGGAAACACTTCGACCATTTTTGACCCTCTTACTAGTGTCGTTTTCAAAGCTGTTTCTAATTCAAATTCTTACAACTAGAAAATCGATTTGTACTAAAACCTCATCATCCTGCGTTGCAACTAGAAAGCACAAAAATTCTCGTACACGCAATAGCTAAAACCGGAAGGCTTGCCCGAGCAAAATTCATCGATACAAGACTACAAATATTTTCACCATTATTTATTTATAAAATGAGAGTCGCCTCTACACGAATACAGAGACCAACCAAAACGAATGAGTGACCTCGTGTTCATCTAAAGCCCACACAATCACTAATTCTATTGTTATACGGAAATGAACCACCATTTTATATTGTCGATGTAAAGCTGTTCAGAAGTTCGCACAAAAACAAAAACACTCGCATAACCTAAATAAAACTCAACTACGCAATGGTGTTTCTTCATCATATACCAAAGTCCAAGGCAATGTACAAGGCAATATGTACACCTTTATATGTGTTCATATATAGGAAATTGACACCAGTTAAACACTGTTATCTATGTGTGTTGCATGTACACTCCATTGTTCACGCATTGCTTAATTGATTACCATCACTATAGACTGGGGCTTACCGTTGGTGTGCGGCTTTGAGTCCTTCTGTAAGTCGTTCGGCTTTACTAGTGGCCTGAAAGTACTGCTAGTTTTTTCCAAATCAAGCAGGTCAACGAAGAGATGTTAATATAGCACAGTCTTAATTCTCCTCTGGGAATGGAAGACATTTTTCATTTACAACTCGCACATAACTTCGAATTTCATAGCTAAGTGACAGTGAATCACCGATGTATTTTTGCCGACGGACTTCAGTATAGTAGTAATAATAGCATATTTTGGATGCATTTTAATGAATGTATCAATGTATTGCATAGGTGTTTTGTTTTTGTATAAAACAAGATAATGCGCCATAATTAAATATCAAAACCTGGCTACTCCTAGGGGTAAATATAACCGTCAAGTGCCTAGAGTAAGTTAATTTGGATAACATATACATCAATTTAAAAATTGATAAAGTAGCAACTCATTGTATGCTTGTGAATGACCGATTGGTAGATAATACGTAACATGACTTTCAGCTTAAATTGGCCGACAACGGATTTTAGTGCGGAGAATTATTTTGAAGAATGATAAAGTTTTTTTTAATTTTAACCAAAACTGGTATGTTTTTAATGACCTGTATGGATATCAAGAGGACTGTGGTGGGTGTTATCGATTAAACGTCAACTATTTGAGAAAGAATAAGAAAACTAATTAAATGTGGTTGATTGTGTGGACGAGCTCATCAAAGCAAGGAATGATGGAGTCATTTCATTTCTAGTACAGGACAAATTTTAGATTCGTTATTAGTTAAGAAAATTTGTTTCATTTACATCGGCGTTGGAGAAGAAATTAAAGATATATTATTAAGTGATAACGTGCATTTTCATGTATTATCTGTATTAACATTTACACGTCGAATTTGTTTCTACATTTTTACTTATCTGACGTTATTTTGCATCCTTTCCGTCGCGTGATTTAAGGTCTAGCATTTCACTAAGATTCTTGTCTAGACTATGTGTACCTTTGCCAATATATCTGCCTTTTAATTAACATATTAGCGTATCATGTGCCAATATTTGAATTTTTAGCACCAATGACCATCAAATTAAGCTAATTCTTGTAAGGTGTTTGCTTTTACAATGATAGATCCACCACCAAAAATTCCGCTTGATGTTTGGAACGACACACCCATCATCTTTTTATAAAATACGCGTTCTTTTTTCAACAACATAACATGTTGTGCGACTAGTCAACTACAATAGAATTTGTCTTTCTATCCATCTCGCAGACTTGATTTAAAGAAGAGTTAATACAATACGTCAACTGGAGCTACTTGTAAGTGTCATATGAATACTTAGTATAAAACATTTGGAGAAAAGGTAACTGAAATCAGAGCGATACTGTTATTGCAGCAAAGGCAGTAAAATTTAATTTATTGCATTTAAACAAAATATATTCAAGAATCGTCAGAAAACCGCGTGGAAATAATGATAAAGTTGTGTCCTTCTCGATTACATTTATATGCGTAGTAGCTAAGATAAGAGGAAAGTGTACAGTTATGTGGATAAACAGCGAATTCATTAAATACATTATAGAAAATTACCGTTAATAAATGTCACTTTATTGATTATTAAATGTTAGGTACTACTTTATTTCTTTGTCTAGAAATCTACCAAATTTTGTAACTATATATATATATATATATATATATATATATATATATATATAAAATTTGGTATGGATACTTGACTTACGTTTAAAGAGAAACGGTTGCAAAAGACAATATAAATAATGAAGATAAAATAAATTAGCTTGTTGAAATGTTTACATCATTAAGAAAGTAAACAGTCTGATCGTTTAAGAATGCGAAAGAATCATAATTGACATACGCTTATATTGTTTACCACTCTTCGTGGAACAAAAATGGCCCTTTTTCTATTAACATGGAGAATCGTGTCA
This sequence comes from Eudiplozoon nipponicum, assembly GCA_029291075.1. NCBI lineage: Eukaryota > Metazoa > Platyhelminthes > Monogenea > Mazocraeidea > Diplozoidae > Eudiplozoon > Eudiplozoon nipponicum. Next base: position 59,422 of record JAQBSW010002198.1, read on the forward strand.
TGGTTACTCTGGCTAAAATGTAGTCTTATTTTACGGAAGCGTTGCTTTTAAATAGAGCTATTGTTAAATATTAATTGAAATATTTATTTATTTGATCAGTTTGTTATTTTTCTCTGAAAAATGCTCTATATTAGCCGTTATTACAGTTTGTAACTTAAATTTCGCTATCTGTTACGAAAAAGTGAAAATTTACAGAATGAACGTTAAAGGCTTTTCTCGCAGTAATGTTCCTGTGTTTGTTTGATCATTGCCTTCACATTTCACTTTAAGGAGAAAAGGGCAATACAATATACACAGAGGTTGAAATTTTAAATCTATTTCGCTGTACTCAGTGTTTTCTGTGATATTATAGGCAGAAAAGCTTTTGTAATCTTTAATCTTTTCACTCTTGCAGATTGTACCACCGAAATTTCGAGGGTCCGTTCGGATTTACTTCCTCAAGATTGTACACATGTCGTTAAAACAGCACACATTTACTCAACATGGAAGTAAAACGCGCATGAAACCAAATTCTTATTCATAGCTACGTACGGATATACATATGAATATGAATATGAATATATATATATATATATATATATATAATTATTAATAACTGAAATAGAATTTATCTATAGAGAAACGTAAACACACGTCGATAATGAAGCGAATATTCTTTAAAAAAATACACATGCGTGTAGTAAAAATAAATTGGTAAACAAATTGTTTAGCAAATTTGTTAAATGAGACATAGTGCTGTAGTTATATAATGAGTTCAATTCTGAAGTAGGGAACCGCGACCAACTATTCACATGACCATTTTATAACCTGTGCTGCAGGAAATGCTCTAGATTGAAACAGCTTGCTCACTTACAAGAGTCGCAAATTTTCTGATACTGCAGGATTATGCATTGCTTTGTAGAATATTAACAATGCGTATTAAAAATACGCTACTACCATTTTGTTGGTTATACTGACACTAATTGTTAAAAATCCCGTAATTGTTTCTGTTAATAATTTGAGAACTGCCAGTAGGCTTATATTTTGTGTGCATGAAATGTGGAATAAGAAGGTTTAATTCATCTTCACTTCTCAACGAATACCATGATAAATCGCGCGAGAACTTGGGAGCTTCTGGTCCACTATTTCCACCTTCATAAATCAATCGTTTTGCGAGGTTAACAAACGCATAGGTAATTTATTAATTGAACATATGTGGAAACGAAAAAATCTAGAAAAAATATCTGACAAATTACAACATTTTAAACTGTTGCATGAATAATCAACTACAGTGATTTAAAAAAATCAATCAATAAAGTTATATTTGGCTTGTGCTGGACCATAGAAAATAAAAATTTTTCTCTCAATGCAACCCTTTGTACGAAAATGTCTGGAAAGAATGGAATGTACAAATCTGTTTGAATAAAATATAGTAGCTACACAAGTTCATAATTAATGAAAAAAGTTTAGTGAATATGGACAAATTATGCATGTACCAAAACCCAACCTAAATACAAAAATTATAGGCAAACAAATGTGTGCGTTATAGCATGTGGCTAATGCAATAAAGAGTCGCAAATGAAACTAAATAAAATTGAACCAGATAAGGATTCATGTCGGTGATATTTATGTTATAAATAAATGTAGGTCTTTCATGACATATTCAATAATTACCAGCCATGATATGTTGGACTATTTTGTATAAACAAAATTAGCTTATTATGTTAACAATGCACTTTAGTCAATACTGATTATGCCACACGATTACCTGTGGTAGATATTTTTGTATAACTTGATCACTTATTTTTAAATTATTGTACTTGAGTATTAAAATAATATTCAGTTGCTTTAAAAGTTTACTGCATTTGCAATCTAATCACATTTTATTCAATAAAACGAGAACGGACAATGGGCATGCACACAAAAATACTCCTACAGATGTTTTGCCAAGTTTGTGATGTGTTTTTTAAAGGCTCAACCAATGTTATCGCCCACTACTGTCACATTTTCTGCTGCTATCAACTTCAAAATTGGCTTTGCTTTCGTGGGATCAGGGCTGTGTTACGTGTCCAATTTCGTTACGTTATGGCGGAAAAGTGCTGACCTTTGCCGTCCAAACTCTGTTTTACGTTAAGCTCGAGGTTTTCATTTTTCAGTGACACGAAAGGGTCTATTTATTGCAAATTAGCACACTCTTATAATGTAAATAGTGCCCAATTTAAAATTATTTTCATTTTGTGCACTGGAGTTCAATCACGCATAAATGCAACTGCTGTTGTGAAACCAAAATGGTTGCGGAAGCCATGCAACAGATTGTAGAAAGCGTTAAGTATACGTTTCAGATTATCCCTCATGTGTATATTTTAAACTTGATGACGTTTTAAAGTAATATTTAGAAAAGATACTCGTTCTTCGTCAATTATATGAACGGTTGATGTGCCTGAAACCTCCTCTAATTATTTCCACGGGCCTTCAACAGTTCGCTTTGTAGCTATTTCTGATTGGTGTTCGCTGATGCTGAACTACAAACTAACACATGACCGTGGCGTATTAACTCTCGTTAAACACCACAAATAGCAATAGTAACTGATCAAGCAAACGTTCTCTTTCATATATTAGAGAGGCTACTGATATTTGGATTCACGTTATGGCATTATAACTACTTTACATTTCCGCAAGTCCCACTTTACTAGTCATTGAATTACTGATGGTTATTTCTTGTTTTATAAATAGTGCGATTAAAAGCATAATGACGTATATATATATATATATATATATATATATATATATATATATATATATATATTATTGAGTTGCGATATTTATTTTACAAAACAGACAATTAGCCAACGAAACTTATTACATTAATACAACTGTCATCCAGAGGTCTGATACCACAATGTTGCTTAGCTTGAAAGGCAATCGATCTTCTATATCGTTCCTGCGTCTCTTTTGTGAAACAGATTATCTAGCGAAGCCGAAGTCATTGACACAGCCTAAAATTTATTCCATCGGAAGTTTAGTCACTGATATCATTCTAAATAACGCAAGTTTGGGGTTGAAGATAACAGCAAATCTGGTCCCGATGGCCTTGTTATTTAAATATAATTTAAAATTTGGAGGTGAGTCGCTAAATTGAATCTCCATTACATTCATAGCATGTTGTTTAATTAGGTCACGCCCCGTGCTATTCTAGATAAATTCTTTTAACTAAGATACATTGAAGTATACTTCGTTCACACAATCAAGAACATTCAGGTGTTAAATACAAACTATGCCTTATAGAAAAATTTTTGTCATGATGTTGATGTATACTCAATATCCTTTCTAGTAATGCAGATGACACTTAAATTAGAAGAGTAAAAAACGACTAAAATTTCAACTGCAGCAAAAATATTTAAATTAAACTATTTGGTAATCATTCATTTGTGTTGCTTATTTATTGTTTTGTGATCTTATGTATTGGACTTGAAGAGAATTAAAGAAGTAACCGTCACCATAGTATAATGTAAGTTGTTTCAGTGGGCAGTCTTTAGCACGTCAAAAAGAGAAATTTTAACATTATTTTGCTACTTGAACTAAAACCAACCCTATATTGCGAAATGCTTTGTTTTAAGGTACTAATTATGGTGAATAGTTTAAGCGATTTGTTCGCCATCATTTTTATTGTTTGGCAAAAGCAGGTGACTGTGTCACGATTCCTCGTTTGATAAATGTTTATTGTAAAATTCACATTCTGTCAATTTGCGTTTGGAATGCCGCGATTCGCACGCGAGCTAAATTAAAATATTTTGAAGATAATAACATTGAAAAGTTAATTTTGAACACGAATAAAATTAGAAGAAAATGCTTGGCACATTTCTTTAAATGAAATATATAAATATTATTAAAACTAAATATTTTAATATGAATATATATATATATATATATATATATATATATTATATATATTACAAATAAATTAGTAGAGCTAATATACCTTCCTAATTCTGTGTGTAAGCCTCCTATGTAGGTAAATTGTAAATTAGGTTAACTTTTCAATGATACACATTTCACACTTTATTTTTCCATTCGTTTAGCCTTACTCAGCTAAGTTTTCATTCGACATACCTTTTATTTGTAAATTAACACATTTAATACCATTTCTCACAATTGTGCAAAAAGGAAAAATGATAAATTCCAGCCAAGCAATAAATTTTCATGTGAGTCAGATGAATATCTTTCTGGTAAGAGCAAACAACACGGGTAAATATGTTTAATATCGATAAAAATCATCTCAGCTAACTGTTTCAACTTGTTTTCATACTTAATGCATTAAATATGCTCTCCTTATGGCAAGTCTTTTATCTAGCAACAATATATTGATCTTTGGATACAGTAGGAAAATATTTTCCAAAAACAAATGCTTCTGACAACGAAAATGATTTCCGGGAGTCGGGCATATTTTCACTTCAGATGGGTATTTCTTCATTCAATACAATAAATACTTCGCCGTTTCGTTTACGGTATATCTCAAACTAAACTGGTTCATCTTTGTTCACAGTTTTCATAATACTAATCTAATTGTTTGGATTTTTATGCATGTTAAATAATTGTTTTAAAACATTTTTAAAACACTAACCAAACAAAAATTTGGACTTAAAAAAACAATCTTTGGTGCAGTCCTATGGAGCATTACCGGACATTGCATTATCAATTTAATTTTGTTATTTTGTGCACCATACTTTTATTGTTACTCCTATTCTTCCGGTTGAGGTTATTTCAAGCGTTGTTTAAAATGTCACAATCAAAATAATTTCAAAATGTTTGTGCATATCTCGCGCACTTTTAAGAGAACAACTCTTAGTTCAGTGGCGACAATTCAGCTTTAGAAAATGGATCTTTCTCTTTGCTTATATTCCATTCATACAAACAGTGGATTCGATTAGCGATGTACAGTCTGGTGAACAGTGACAGTCAGATTCAGTTGATTCCTGCTTTGGGAGTAGCAACACACATTCCAATTATTAGTCTGTTTGTACTCCAGTTTTTCTCTTTTTCAATTTTGATACATTCAAAGGGGAAATATAAATAGGCATGAGTGCCGGTATGATTGAGGACATTGCTGCAAAAATTAGCGTTTGCCATCGAAAAGTACTGGGTAATGCAGTGTTTTAAAATTGCAGGAAGGTACCACGTAGAGTCTGAAGGAGATTAAGGTAATCATTTGTTAAATAAAATAAGATTGTGAGGACTGACGTTATTTAGGAAATAAAAGCATCAATTATGCATGTTTGATGGTATAACAATTATTTGCGTTATTAAAAATTGATTGCATATCTTAGGATAGTATTCATATATATATATATATATATATATATATATATATATATATATATATATATGTGTGTGTGTGTGTGTGTGTGTGTGTGTGTGTTTGTGTTTGTGTATATGGCGTAACATGATATTTGACTAATATTACAATTTTTTAAAACAATTATGTTTTATGAATGTGACAGTTTGCAATTCAACAACGAAACGCGCTTGCGATAATACAAACAGGAATGTCAATAAGTGCATTTCCAAAGGGCATCTGATCCACGATATATTTATAGATTTCAAACAAGGTTCTGTTGATATTGTACCTGAGGACGCTACTCTAGTCTAAACAGAGACCGTCGCGATCAACAAAAGTGCAAATTTGATATATAGTTAGGTTAATTGCGGTGTGCCATAGTAATATAAAGGTACTCTAGGTATGCTAGGAACATAAAAGATTGATCTAGATGTTGTACAGTTTATTGTATGTAATTGACTATTGACATTCAATCTAGGAGAAATCAGTAAACCGGTGAAGTTAGTGGCTGTTTACGCGTCAAATCATGCTGTGGACTTAGTTGTAGAACTTTTATTCCTGTTTGTTCCTGTTTCAGCCGATTTTACTTAGAAAATTTGGCTTCCCGAAGCCACTGCTCAGTCCGCTGATTCCTCCTGAAATACCACCAGTGATGCTGCCGAGTAGAGAACGTGATGGACTGGATGTGCTCTCAGGACGTACGGCTTGTGTTGCTTCTTCAATCTGTATCAAATTTAAGCAAAACACGTTTGTTTATTTTTATGTTATGCATAACGGACGGGGTTTTGAATTGGCTAACAGAGCATCACCTATAATCCTGCTATAATAAAAAAGAACCATATGGTGCAATGTTCAACGCTTGCCAAATCAAAAGTTCTCACTGCATCATCCTTTAGCCAACTTGTTATTTCAGTTTAAGTTCCTGCGGGTCTCTCTCGAGTTCCTCTAATTTAGTCAGCACCGCTTCAAAATTGATAATTTTATAAGTCGAGTCGTAGGTAAGTAAAAAGATTTATTCGATTTTAATGTGAATATCAACAAAACGGTAGGTGTTTATATAGACCAAACACATGTAATTTAAATGTAGGTACGCAATTTTACAATTCGTATAAACAGTATTCCTATTTGATTTTCCAAACCACACTATACTATTAACCTCACTTTTCCCTAATTTTATTACTCCGAGTTTTATATTAATTAATCAATAAATTAATTTTTAAATTAATGAAAAATATAAGAAATAGAAATTTCAGTACCAGTTAAGTATAAAAGATACAGCTGCCACAATTATATTAACCCTTTGCACTTTGATAAATAAATGAAATTTAAAAAGCTTTTGGACTCTGCATAAATAGAACCGTAAGTGCTGTCTAGCTGTTTTACAACATAAAGTGTATATGGATATAGTAATCGGATGGAAAAGCATTCTCACACGACATTATAAAAATTTGAAACACTGTTACATATGCCTTATATATTGTTTTAGATGAGGTAACTGTTTTGATGCAGACCACTTTTATTAGAGACCATTTACTTTTAGTTGCGTTATCGGTCTTCTGGCAATGCTCAACTGAATTTTTGACAAGACACTTTCTTGTGTGACCACGTTTGTTGCCTTTTCAATACTAGTAATTCATATACAAAAAACTATACTTTTTGTCGCAGATCTTTAATTAAACTTGAAAATAAAGCCAACTTTTCTAGCCGTAATCCTTTACTTTATGCAAAAATCAGTTATTTGTCCCATATTCTTCCTCTTAGTTAATTTCACATGATGTGAAAATTAATGTTGTATGTGCCCTCTTCAAGGCCAAATTGAGAAGAGGTTACTAAGTTATTTTTATGCCAAAAGATTATTTGGACAATATAAACAAGTGAACAACATGGAAAGTTGACGATTGGGAATAAAAACGGTTAAGTTAACCGAAATTAAATCTGGAGATAATATTATGAATGAAGCAGCTGTTGAAAAATCGTTAGGTTCGATTTGGAATGGTTGGAAAAGGCGATTGCATGAATTGTAATCTGAATCTAGCTCCAGTAAAAGATTAAGAACACCGGATTAAGATTGATTAATTAGTGGGCTTATTGTTCAAATAATGACTAATCTATTATTAAGAATATAGTCTTTCTAAATTTCATTTCTAACTACTCGTTTAATTTTAAAACTCTTGGTGATTTGAACACTAATTTTGTGTCTTGCACCCCCACCCTACCTATTGAGATTATTCTAATAATACATCATTTTAAAATATTTAGAAGTAATAATTTGTCTGACGCGTGCAAAGGGTAAATTAATGTCTTTTGACTGCAGTTTAATGTGTATCAATTATGTATACACATACACATGCACATGCGTGGCGTGCGCCTGTCTAATGGTATGGAAATAACTGTTATTAAATAGTTTATCTTGAATACAACCTGAGTGGTTTGAATTGAAACTTAACATATGCATTGGTCATTCGGACTATTAGTTTTATCACTTATGGCATGTTTTTATGACGCGTGTTTCGTAATTATTGGTCTCCCCTCACCAGAAAATGTGAGAGAAATCTCAAGTACGTCATTTTACATTGAGTGTATAAAACGAATAGTTATCGCATGCAAATGGTAAATTATTATTCAGCCACTCTGGTCTCAATTAGTTAGATGAAATGCACACACACATGTGTCACGCGAATATCTAGTGAAAGGTCAGTCTGAAGTATAAATAATATGGCTTGATGAAATAACGCGCTTGTTTCATTAGTTTCATTTGTTAAACTTGTGAGGTGGAGCAGACTGAGGAAGTTTACCGATAAGGAGGGCAGAAACATATTGAAGAAAGAAAACTACTGGAACAATAGAAGCTGTGTTGGTCAAAACGCAGATCAGGTAATTTAAATTATTCCAGGTTCGCAAAAACAATCTTCATTCAAGTTAACCTATTGTTTGAATTGGAGGGCATAATGAATCAAATTCTGAATGCGTTAGAACGCCGACCCGAGTGATGAAGCAGCATTTAACGATGGGTTAAACAGATAATAATTTGAAATATGACTGCTTCTAACCACGCCACCATTAGGTAGATTTTAACGCAAAGTATCTCGTTCAAAGAGGCAAATAATTTAATTACCCACATAGTTGCTTATATGTTTATCTATATATATAGATATATACGATATTTTAATACAGAAACTAATTCATATAGGATCTGAGTATAAATGTGTACTGAGCGGAAAAACGATTTAGTTAGTGTAACTTCCGTATTCGGTCTTGTCAAAATGATAGAATAATACTCTATAGAGTTTCAATAGTTTTTTAATCTCTCTGTATATAACCGATTGCAAGCTGGATGAAATTAGGTGAACTGGGGGGCAGGTGAGGATTACAGCAATATAGAATTCAAAATTTGTGGATCTTTCTATGCGTCCGGTACAGCAATTAAAATATAGACATCATTGATAGGCGTGTATGTCAATCCATTAGGTGTGCTTATAGTTAAAATACACATGTTTATAGGTAGATGTGTGCGCAGAGGGGGACAGGGATAAGTTTTTGTATACATTTGAGTATTAGAGACTAGGTATAAGACCGGATATTAGGAAGACAATTAAAATAAAATATATATAAATATATCTGTCTTGAATGAGGATACCACATTTGCCACAAGTTGTGTTTTACTCCTGTGCGTATTGTGTCAACCCTGAAGATGAGACTGGAAATAACGTCTCGAAATATAGGTGAAAGATCAATGGCGGATCTTGATCCTAAAGCGCTTTCAGAAAATCAGCTAATTGAAGGCTTAAAGGAGAAGGGACAAGTGAGAACCCATCAACTGAGGCCAAAAATTACATCATCTGAAAAGGTAAAAGGTTCAAGATTTTGCCGACCTATGAGTGCTAACAATTGTCCCGCACAAGAAAAAATGCGGTCAAATCCGAAACGAAAAGGACAGCACTGAGAAACAAAATAATACATCTTTTAAAATTTAATTACTACTTTGTATAAGTTTTGCGTCAAAATGATTATAATGTTAGGTTGATTTAATTATATACTCATTGATTGCGCGGATGAGGATAACAATTATTGAAATCTAGGCTGCGAGCCCGATATATACACCAAGCTCGTTATATATAAATTTATCAAAATAAACTATGCATTGTATAAGATATCAAAGACAAGTCATTCAGTAGACCGGATTATTTGTTATTCGGACATTTTAATGCGAACGGAGCTCTAAACGGGCCACATTAGCTTCGGAGTCTGTTTATCTGTGCACTACGCCATTCTGTCGCGCAGTATATACATCTTTCAGTTATGTACTAGCTTATGTTTGTTAGTTAGCTTTTTATTCTGACGGAGCCCATGTGGCATCTATTTAGGCGTAAAACTCCAACTAACCAGCCGCAATCTGTTATTTTAGACCAGACACAATGCCACCTGGAGAAGTTGTCTTAAATTGAAGGTTTCTACAATTAGGCAATCATTGATTGCGCATATACTGATAATTATTCTTTAAAAAATGATTACTGGCTTTGTATTAGCATCAATCACATGAGTTTGCAATAGTGCGAACCCGATCTACTGGATAAATTAACTTTAACATCTATCTAATACAATTCTTAGTTTTTACTGACAATTTAATGCATAACGAGATAAGTATCCCGATCAAGCTGGCTGCCTTGAATTGAATAAAAAGTTGAATATGTGGCAAAATCATGCAGAAGAGCTTCAATCTACTGAAATTACTGTTAGTAACAACTGAATTCGCGAAAAGTTTACTTTGCATAATTATAACGATGATTAGTCGACATCCAGCACCATGAAAAAAATAATGTAAATAGTCCACCCACAGCAGCTTCGCAACGGTTGCGCGCAGTTGATAAATTTGGATTATAACCAAGCCATAACTCAGAGTAATAGCGGGTTATAGACCGCTTAAAAGGCTAATAGTTTATTCAATAAATAAGTGGGCGTAAATTTTAATTCTAAAAGCAATTAATTAGTCTCGCTCTAGTAGTGTACTTCTGAATATATTAATTTCCTATATATATATATATATATTTATATGCAATTTTCCAAGTGTCATGGTGTCTGTTGTATAATGAAAGATAGGAGGTGGCTATTTAAAATAAAATGTCTTAAGAGATTCTAAATAGGTTCCAAGTGAAGGAGAGGCAAACCAACAACATAAGTTAGTTAGTTAAGTTAGTATGCAGCACGTGAGGCGCGGTGGATGAAATCACTGACTCTGAATCAAATGTGTTCTGATTCGAATCCCATCAGTGGCAAATTCTAGACAGCACTTGAAGAGTTACCAATAAGGAGGAAATCGGTCTACTAGGTGATTTGCCTCTTTTATCTGATGCAATATTGAGTCTATACCGAGTGTCGAACGCATCTGTTCGTCACCAATGCGGTGACATCATGCAACTATCCGTCTGGATCCAACATCGTCGACTTCAATGGTTCGGGCACGTACTACGCAAACCCGAAGACGAAATGGTACGGCAGGTGATGAACCCAGGTCAATGTGCAAACTGGCGCCGCCGCCGAGGTGGACAACTGAAGACATAGCTTGCAACAATCAAATCGGACATGGAACTCCTAGGTTTACGCAATGTTTATGGTCCGCGTCACTGGGAGCGTCATTGGCCCTGTTTATGTTCCGAAATGGCTGCCAACCGCCCGGCATGGAGAGGTTTAATCCGGGATATCAATGGAGCCGGCTTATCCTCTAAAAGGAGCCAGCCGCAGTAAAGTAAAGTAAAGTAAGTATATATATATATATATATATATATATATATATATATATATATATATATATATATATTTCAAATGGTTTAGCTTGTATTTGATGAATTGTAGCTAATTTAAAGAAACTGCTTGTGCTTTATTGGCTAATTTAAAAATGACACACTCATTTGTGAATAACTTCATAAGACACAAACCGGTCGTCTATAACATTGTTCAAATTGGTAAAAAGCAAAAGAGCATTTATCAATACTTAGCGTGCAGAAATAATTTTATTGTCAGTTCAGATGAAAAATACATAATTCACTTGATATACAACCAAAATATATTCAAAATTAACACAACCTTAAATTGAAAATAACATTACAAGCTACTTTGGTATTTTTTTAATAATTAACGTATGCGTGCATGCAAATATGTATGTATGTATGTACGTACGTACGTACGTAGGAATGTTTATATGTATGTATGCATGCATTTATGTAAGTTTGCATAAATTTATGTATGCGTGTTTGTATGTACTTATGTACCTATGTTTGCACGTATTTACGCGTGTACGTATGTATGTATGGATGTATTTATGTATGCATGGATGTATATTTGTATGCATGCAAGTATGTATGTAGGCGTGCATCTATATATATATATATATATATATATATATATATGCATACGTATTTATATATGTATTCATGTATATATGTTGGTATGTATGCATGCATGTATGTGCGTTTATGCTTGTATTCATTTATGTGTGCCTGCATATATATCTTAATACATATATGTATAAATATACGTATGTATTCATTTTTTTTTGTATTGCTGTATGTTTATATGCATATATGTATATTTATGTATGTTTTTTCGTATGTATGAATGCATGCATGTATGCCTGTTATTGTGCTGTATAATATAGTTTTACTGCTTGCTATGCATAAATATTTTTATATTGTTGGTTCCGTAATACACAATCGTAAGCGAGACTTTAGTTTTAGTTCACCCAACATTGCTTGATTTTCTGAAACTAAAAAATGCTATAACAACTACCAATTCTCACTTGACTACTAGTACTATTATTAGTAGTAATAATGTTAATCTTTATACCCAATTTTTTTGATATTAATAAAGCTAGGACTAATTAATTTTATCGCTAGAGAAATAAAATTTTATACTTCATTCTCTATTTGTTAGTTCAGTAAATGTAATGACCTCATAGTGTTATTGTTTTTTTGGTTTGTTATATTAAAGAACATAAAAATTTTAATCCGTGCTGGTTGAGACTCACTTTAGTCTTTGCAATCAGTTAAATTTAATAATTGAAAGTTATTTACAAATTTAGGCTAATCTCTCTTCGCCTATTTAACTGAAAATAATATAAAAAAGAAAATATAGTAAAATTTTAAAAATTATGCACAATTCATTATCGAGCTCTTTAAATAAACTTAAAACATTTCAAATATTATTTTAAAATGATCAGTTGTCTTTTTTCTATTAAAATACTTTAAGAATATTAAAATTTACCTGAAGGCGCTGGGTTATCTGTTTGTATGACAACGTGTCTAGTGTCTCTGAAGTGATTCCTTGCAATTCAAAGTCGGAGTAGATTTTCTAAGAAATAAGAATTGTAAAAAATGTAGAATTCAAATTCATATCAACCAATAAGAATTTAGTCATTTTCTATGACTACACATTAAGTATGCAGCATTAAAGAATTTGCCATTTATACCAATCCTTCTTACTACAAAATAACTGGGAAAATGGCATGATTTATGAAAACAACGAGATCGCTAAATTGATTTTTGACTCAGTTTCCATGCGAAAATGACAAAGTGGCTGTTGGGTCCATTTCTCTACCTGTACTAAGCATTGAAAAATAACTATAAAGAAGGCAGAACACTTTTTCGTTCTTCTTTGATCATAGTTTGTGCAAAAGATATGCCAGTAAAGCAGTTTGTAAAAAATTGCTACGATTAAAATGTGAAAAATATTCATGAAAAGTTAATATATTTATAACTTGTAGACACATCCACCTCATAACATAACCCGCTATGAGATGATGACGATGATGATGATAATACCTATTAGTTTAGATGCGCTACATACGGTAAAATCGCGGGTATATTAAAATATGTTCCAGATTTAAAAATATGGCTACAATTCAGATTTAAGTTTTAAACTTTATTTTTCCACACAGACTCTATTTTTGCTAATAATCGTCAAAACTATCCAGTCTACCGATTTTCAGTAGACAAAAATATTATTTTAAAGATGAATCTTATTACTATTTCAAAGTTAAAATTTTCGTCTGACTAATTGATAATCTTACTCCAGCCATTTACCTTGATTTCACTTGCGAAACATTAAATGACTTAACATTGAGAAATTGTGCAGTATATAATATATATATATATATATATATATATATATATATATATATATATTGTTTAGTGTATTGATCGTGGCGTGGTGTATCTCGTCAGTGGTAATCAATATTTTAAAATCAAGTTTCTGAAGATGAACTCAGCGCTAACCTTATATTTTGCTACTCGTCGTACAGTATATTCTGTGCAACTGATGGTTAGTTTACTTATACTAAAGAACGTGTAAAATAATAAAGTTTTTGGCTTTATCCAAGCCCGAAACATTTCTTGAGCTCATTCTGTATAAAAGTATAGGTTTTCGCATAACATATTTTATCCGAGAGGTATTGGTAACGCAATCCGGTAGTAACGTGTGCAATTACTTTGTAGAAGCTTTGAGTTGTATTCCTCAACAATTACGTATTTGGTCAACAAATGCGAGATGAACTAAAAATGTCTTGTTATACAATGGTGTATTATGTACTGCGCACCTAGTAACAAATTTGTTCAAAATACTAATGAGCCAAGTCCTTCAAGAGAGCATAGCGGAACGTATAATCTCATGCACATTCGTTTCATTGCTGGCGACTCATCAGTAGGAGCCGATAAACCACTTACCCACCATATATTTGGGTGCAGAAATGTGGGAAAATAGGACGGTACAATCTCCTATAAGCATTTGTAAACCGGAGTAGTAGAGCTAACTACATATAAAGTCTTCGAGAATGCGACTTCAAGGCCAACTCATTATATATAGATATATATATATATATATATATATCGCATTCCATAGGATTTATTAATGAAAGAAAGGAAGACAATAATATTTTACCAAGCGTAAAACCTATTCCGGCAAAGGCCTTCAATTAAATCCGTTAGCCAGTACGGACTAGGTGTAACATTTTTGAAATATTTTATGGAATACTAGCCTCCATAAGTATTCACACATAATAAATAACATACCTTAGTACGAGTTAAGCCAATTAGAGCCAAAGCATTATGCCAAACTCACCATAAATGAAGACTTATGCGCTATTTGCACAATTTTTTCTATCCGCTAAAAAACACCCAGTGAACTAATTCACAGTACGGTTGAATAAATGCATCCTTCGTGTTAAACGAGTCGATGCTACATTTAATCCGAAAGGAAGTAGATGATGCAGAACGTCATCACAGTATGTGGTCCATATTGATATAGCAGATGCCAAATGTGCTTGATTATCTAGTGTGTTGTAAACAATTGATCGTTGCGGCCAAATAGCTGCTAGTAACAGTCAGGGATTTCGTATAACGACAAGTGTGCGCGACCTGTTTTAGTGCACGTTACAAACATGTTTACCCTGGCAACCGCTTTAAGAAGCGTGTTCATAGGAAAGAGTGGCTCATTTTATTTTTCGATAACGGAACAAACAAATCAGAATGCTTAAAGATGGATTTGGAATATGTCCTGTGCTTAAATAAAGCAACCTCTCTTTTAGCGCATTTACCCTGACTAAATGCACTATATATTTTCTTTTGAACACATGCGTAGATGCCCAACACCTAATAACTGAATGTAATTTAACATAGGATAATACAACAGTCAAATTAGAATGAAGCCAGTGTATGCGCAGTGAATAGCTACTCATCCGGTCAGAGCATTGCATTGGTTCGATTTAGAATAAAAGGACACCGTCAAAATTGTATGGTCCCTGAGCCTTCTGTGAAGAATGCGAGTAATCTGCATTCACATTTTAAATGAATATTACCTGCACTTATTAACGTTTGTTCACTTCAACTTTTGCTCGAAAACACAAACGCAGCTCAAATCACATTGCATCATCGAGTTTCGGATGACATGAGATAAAACTTTCTGCCGTCGCATCAGTGTTTGCATGTGGAGCTTTCAGAACTGAGTCTGTTATTTTCTCGAGCACGAAATGTGCCACGTTGGGCCTCCTAGATTTTCTCAATTGGTTATGCAATTAAATTTAAACTTATGTGTGCCAAATTGTTAATGGCATGGACTAATGACTTCCAGGCTAGAAATGTCGCATACTCGCTTTTTAACTAAAAATAATGCTGAAAGTAGAAAATCCTTAAACTTATTCTATATAACCTGCCACATATCTGCTGATTAAATAATTTTGACAAATATAGTATTACTTTAAAGCTGCAACCATAATTTTATCATCATTGTGAGATATTTTTGAAAATTAATTAACATATTATCAGTCATTCGCTTCTACTAATATAAACGTAGTTAAGTATTGAATCGTAGTCAGGGAGCCAAAATGTTACATTTCCAACTGGCTTCAACTCAGTCTTGCCCGTTATGTCATTGTAGCAGTGCGCCAACGAGGAATCGCATATTTAAACTAACTACCAAAATTCACATCTGTCAATAAATATTTTTGACCTGTGAGTTAATCTCCATAAATCTGAATTCGCGAATTCCTCTAAAAGACTGTTTCAAAAGTTAATATTTTAATTTAATATTATTGCATTTGGTACTGATTCTAGCGAATTCCGTCTAAATTGTTTCATACATTAGCAAAATTAACATGCATTAAACACAACACAACGCAACACAATTTCGCACATACGATGAAATTCACCAATATATAGCTCTAAACAATAGGTTAAAGTTAAGATACACAGGATTAGGCAGATAAATGCGTCGACTTTCATCGAAGCTAACAATTATAGAACTGTAACGGCTCAGGTAAATTCGCCGACATATTTTCTAAATGAAATTCAAATTTTATTACGCGGTTTCAGTTAAAACAAACGAAATTTTCCGTTAACCAATGGCGTGCGAGCTTGCGACTGTACAAGTATATAGGCATGGTGCACTTACCATGCATCATCAAACATTTAACATTTCCGCTCTGTGCGCTATATGCGATTGCTGTCGCTCTATCTACTTGACTGTTTACCTACGCTGACTTCTGGGTTTGCGTCTATCACGTTGCGTCACATATGTCACTTGGACTTAAGTCACGCCAATCTTCTTGTTGCTGCACAACTAGTCATACGTGATCGATTACCTATTAATTAGACTTCTACGTGTGCCAGCCACCGCGATGTTTCCGCATATTTTCAACAAGACAATTCTGAGCCTACGAACAGCAACTCGCTTCTCTGGTTTCGACAGCTCTACTTATCCCGTTGCATCCACACAAAGGAATACCAGCCAAACAGCCAGAGCCAGTTTTAAGTGTCCAGAAGTGCTACTAGACACCGCAACACTACCAAACTTTCTCGGCATACGCCGAAGAATGCAATTAAGGCCCTGATAAGGGCCACCCACAGTAATTTTCTCTCATTATCTACAGCTTTTTTGCTATTTTGTAAAGTCGCGCGGCATTAAATTGCAGCCGGGGCGTTTACAAAACTAATTTAACGATTAATAAGTTGATCTGAAATTACTGAAATAATGCCTGCTACCTCATGACTATTTTGAAGCATAATATGCACTAGTTGACATTCGAACAAGGCCAACACAGATAAACGACAAGGTCATTACTTCGCGGTCATGTCTCCTGGGAAAACTTAACTTCAATTTTATAGAACGAACAATTGCAATTTTCGCTTTTTGCAAGTTTATGTGAAAAACTGAGTAGGAAACCAGCACAAGTGTTACTTTCTTAGCTAAATTTGCTTTAAATCCAAATTCTTCCAGGCGCCTCTGCTAAGAATTGCATAAATCGATGCAAGTAAATGTGGAAAGATTTTTTAAATTATAGACAAAAATGGCGGAAATATCCATTATAATATAATTTTTTATCACTAACAAGTGTAATCACTCACAAAACGACGTTGTTAATTTATATAGTTAAATGAAAAATAATTATCATTAAATTTAATTTTCAATTTACCATTTGCGTTGGAATTGCAGATTTTCAGTTTCTTTTTAAATTTGGCTTTCCAGCCTAATGTCTTTTAGATGAGTGATTGCAACTACTTACAAAATATTTGACGTTCTTATGCTTTTCAAAAAGTAGAACTGCTAACTGTCTCTTGAGATTTCACAAAGGAATGTTCGGGATAAAATGCGATTAATCTAATCTGCGCTTATAAATTGTAAGTTAACATTATTGTAGTGGATTAGATAATGACATGAATAAATATGTTCAGATTAAGCGATGAAGCATACATTGACGTATGTTGCAAAAGAGAGAAAAATATCACTATGCAGCACATTAATCATCAATTTATTTAGCGCCTCATCTTCACCGAACGCATCAGTCTTCCTAGAGTAAGATTAATCGTTATTTTTTGCCAACATCATCTCCATTATTAATATCATCAATAAAGGGTCAATAAAAACATCAAAATTCTAAATACCTTTGCCTACTGTATCATTGGACTGGACACTGGTCAGTAAGTTAACAATATATTTCAAAAATTCCCTATGGTAATTTAATAATGATATTTAATATGAATTATCAATAATTTAAATATGATTTTAATTATTATTAATAATATTTATATTGCTCCATGGGAATCAAATTTTTTATTAGTAGTAACAATTGTAGTATTTATAGTGCTGTAAATATTATCATTGCTTGAATGTTTATTACTTTAATTGCTATTTCTATTATTCTTATTCTTAATATAAAATAAGTTTTACGGTAATTATCTTGATAATAATTTTATTATTATTATTATTATTATTATTATTTTTACTTTATTTGGTATATTTATTAAATAAATTATAACAATAATTATAGCTATTTTATTTCGATTATTAATAATATTAGTATATTTGGTTTTAATATCCATGTTTTAACTATAATTATTATGGATATTATTATTAATATTATCATTTATATTTTATTAATATAAATTTTTTTGTTATAGTTACTTTCAATTTTTTGTTATTATTGTATACCACATAAATATCATTTTCATCCTCGACGTTTGTATCTGTTATTTTGTCATCGTCTGCTTATTATCCTTGTAAACAGTATTGCTATCACCACTAGTAGCAATCTCTTTATAGTTCTTTTCGACTTATTCATGACTATTATTGTCTTTAAGATCATCTGAGTACTAAATATAATTTTTTTTAAATGAGATTCAACGTCGCATTCGACGTTGCTGTCTTTTAAAACGAATATGTATCTCTTTAATGGGGTGGTGTATAAAAACTTTGATGCAGAATCTAATTTTGCAGAACCATTCTTCTTTTAAATTGAGTTATGCTTTAAAAAAATTATACGCAGACTTGAAATGAAAATAAGTGGATTACATTAAAGGAACAATCGCAATTATATTTTCCGCATTGTGTTTGCTAAAATTTCAGATGTAAACATCGCCTTAATTTATTCTCTAACGATAACTACAATTAAAGACATTAAAAATAGATAAAATAAATTCTTAAAATAATGTTGAAAGTTGAATTGGGACGATAATTTTAATTCAGTGTCGTTGGCTCTTGGTCATTTGATTCATCGATACTTACGAACCTCATCGCATCTGATTTATTCCATCTTGCGTTGCTCATATACCATAAGTAGAACAACATTAAATACTTTATAGTGCACGTATGACAAAAGGGCATTGACCAAGTTAATACCGCCAACATTTTCGCTCATATATTTAATAGCATACTGGTAGGTAATTCTGTATACATATACTTAGAATTCATGCAATACATGTGGTCTGTATCGTAGGCGATTGGTGGTCTGGCTGTGAAGCAAGCGGCCCTTGTGAAGACTTCTGCTCACATCAGTCCTGGCTAAACTGATGAGTTGCTTAATAATTCTGAATCCAGGGTATCTAAGATGAACTGCGTTTGCGATGTTATGCAGTTTCGGCTTAAACAAAGATATATATATATATATATATATATATATATATATATATATATATATATATATATATATATATACTCACTAACTCTTCTCTTCAACTATGTATATTGAAGGGCAAAACAAAACAGGTAATGTAAACATGCAGTGTATGAAATAAGAAAAAGGCCATCAGTTGCGTGCATTACTTCCAGTTCAAGCGCAGTGTTCAAACATATCTTTCCTGCTTGCATAAATTTGACTGTAATTTGTTTATTCATGGTGCTTTATATGAGGCTAACTCATACATGCGAGGTTTCAGTGATATGTTGTGCAATAGTAGACGTGTATTCACCATTTGATTCGAAAAATGCGTTCCGGTGGCAATGTCTCTTCATTGGAGTGATTCACATTCTGGTCTATCGACCTACGTAAGTTGATCGATAACTTGCTCGTGTATATCGGTAAATAATATTTGGCGTCACCATTAACGACTGGTGCACAGGAGTTCAAACTAGTTAGATCAGTTACACCGACAATGTACGGTATAACAAAAGCCCACAAAAAGGGTTTTCGTGTGAGAAAAATATTAACAATAGTCGATTCTCTGTTGCATAAATTGGCTAAATGGTTATTCCGTGTGATGGAACCCTTACGGAAACAACTAGGTAATTATTCGGTTGCTGATACTTTCGAGTTTGTTAACTGTATTCAAGATATAAATGTTAAAAAACGATAAGGGAGACTCTTGATGTTACGACCTTGTTTACAAATGTTTCACTTGAAGAAACCTTTGACAAAATAGTTCATGGAGTTGACCACAAGATATTATTATCTTCGGTCCCAGGTCTCTCCATTTTTCTCTATGCACGAAAGGTGTACAGTTTGATTTTAATCAAAGCATTCATGAACGGATTGATAGTATGGCAATGAGGAGCATCCTATCTGCAAAGTTAGCTGAGATTTGCCTAGACCATCTTGAGAACACATCATTGAATAATGACATGAGTAAATGTGCACAATAAATACATCATACTAATATTTTTCTAGTTCTTAAAAACGGGTCTAAATCATAAACATTGCTTTAAAATTTCAATGATGCACATAAAAATATCTGTTTCACGTCAGAGCATGAGAATAACGATTGTCTGCAATTCTATGACTTACTACTAAAGAAAGATGCTAATGGTAAATTAAATAGATTAATTTAACATGAACTATCTTGGTCTCTACGGTATTTGCGTTACAACAGTTTCGTGATTTTTATTACTATCTATCAACAGTTCACAGCTGTTTTTCAAGAATTGACAGATAGTTACGCCCAGATTCAGAAAGTGAAGAATACACTAAAGCAACAAACTATCCAAGTTTATTGGCTATCCTAAAAAAGTGATTGAGTAAATTATTAAAAGGAGTCATCAAAAGAAATATATGCCCTTGGGACCAAAAAGAAAGAAATGTACCTGACTATCACATGTTAAGGTGGTGCTGTTTCTCGCACAGCAGAGAAGATGCTTGAGGCGGCAAACCCACGCACATTTAATACAGTGAGTCTACGAGTGTTATTTAAGGCAGTACACTTGAATTTACCAGCAATTGAAGCGAAATAGCCGTTAATGTCGACTTAGAATATTATTTACCTGTATACACGTGCACGTTGCTAATCAACTTACGTGGGCCAATCGACCAGACGTTTAATTGCACAAATAAAAGGACATTTCCTCCGAAAGCCTGTTTTAAATCAAATAGTTAATACACATCTGAAATTACTTAATATAACGATGAAACCTCGCACGTATGCACCAATACGTAGCATTTAATATAATTAATGAATGAAATAATAGAAATGAGTAGGCCAAAAATGAAACTTATTGCATGAAAAACTGCAGCCGAATTTATGCAGGCATAAAAAGCATTCTCCGAAATTGAGCTTTGAACTGGAAGTGAAGCACGAAATTGATTGATTGTTCCCTTATTTCGCGCTCACTCCATATTTATATTTTCTGGTTTATTTTGACATTCAATATATATATATATATATATACATTCGTTTGTAAATGATTCAGAAGAATATTAGAAAGAACCGTTTTTGTATCTGATAATATTTCTTTTTTATTTTGCTCATGGGATGGGTAATATATATATATGTCCATGGAGTGCGTTGGGATATTTATGTTTATATCCACGTTCAGAAAAAATAGAGCAATTTGTTTTAAAACAATTTTAACACGAACTAATTTTATGCAACAAAAACTAAATTTATATCTCGTTGTCAATCTTAATACAATAGTTTGCATTGTTCTGATTTTGAATGGATGTCAATCGTCTAATTGGGATCTAAGTACGATTAATCGGTGTTTATTTTACTGTTTCCATGTGAAAATAACTGAGCTAAGGCTCCAATAAAAAAATAAAGTTCTATGTTTGCAAATTCTTCATTACTTCTCTCTTTATTTCTTTGTTTCTTTATGCTGACATTTGAAGATCTTGAAAATGAAAAATTATCGGGATAAATTCCTTGATGCTAACATGCTAATGCACTCGATTTGCGCAAGAGAAGACATAAACAGAAAGATCTATTTGAACATAGCTTTCCATAATAAATAGAAGAATAGACCTAATCACGAGACCAAACTTTTAAAATGTCACATTCAACACAGGGTAGTTTATAATGCTAAATATAAACTGCCTTCTGCCTCTAAATCTCTTATTGCTTAAAATTTCAAACCTAAATTCTACCGCACATAAATTGGACGAACGAAGAAGTAGCTAATACAATTTAACAATAATTGATTGCGCGCAATCAATTATTGTTAAATTGTATTGCCTGTATATGTATACGTGGCAAAAGCTGCAAACAGTTAATGTTCGTGACTGCATAGAAATTTTGCAGCCGACATTTCCAGTCAAGTACAATGTATGCAAGACTGCTAGAGGTGAGAGCCGCATATCCAACTTTGATTTACTAATATTTTCATTGCGGTTTGATCCTCGATAGTCAGTTTACCGTCGTACTCTGATGATGGTCATTGAAGATCGAAATGCATCAGTGCGTGTGACTGGCGGTAGTTTTGCAATGTTGTCCGACGATTGGTTAAATACAATGGGATTGGAGTTTACTTCAAACTCGTAAACTTGACTTAAAGAAGAAGTAGCTGATCAATAGAATCCATCAACAACTGATCCAGAAGCTAATCCGGAGAGAAGTAGCACCTTCTGCCAAATCTGCACTTACTGACCATATGATTCAAACAGGACATTAAGTCAGCACAAATAACTTTTCCTTCACAACAAAGCGAGGTCCAAAAACTTCTTAAGCTTTTATGAAGCACTGGATACCAAAAAGCAAGGATCCTTGCTGAACGGTCATAAGTTTCATCAACGCCATTTAGCATTTGATTGGCCGCAAATAAATGAAGCAACACGTACATTTAGAAAACAAAGAGAACTCCATCTGTATTAAATTTCACCCAATTTAGCCTTAGCAACACGAGAGGCAAAAAACAAAGTCATATTGACGAACAAATAGACAACAAACAGATGTGCTGAAAAGCATGAAATTACTACAGGCTTGGCAAGCAACGGAAGATGTACAGTTACAACAAAACACGCGCTCTCGAACAATGAATAATAAAAATAAACAAACGAGCAAAAGCATATGCACAAAAAACAAATGTGCATACTTTCCTCAAACAGACGGCTTGATAAATCCAGATAATAAACCAGCTGTCACTAAACAAATGTCCAGATATCGTACATTTAGAAAACAATTGGCATTAACTGACATATTTAATAACTTGCCATAAAAACTAAAACCATCCACAAATTTGACACACATAATACAAACTCAACAAGCTTGAAGTCATTCATTCGGAAATCAATGTATACTACAAATTTAATTTACGTTATTGCGTAGTTAAACGTATACGAAAGAGTTTTGTCAAGATCTTACTATAAACATTCACAAATGTATTTAACCTTATCAATTTACTGTTTTTTTCCTACTAAAAATGTGTGATTTATTACTGAAGAACCTAATGAACGTTATTGATATATATATATATATATATATATATATATATATATATATATATATATATATGTAATGTAATGTGTAGACAAAACAACATGCTCCATGGAGTACGTTGTTTTGTTCTTACATTAAAAATAGTGAGAAATCAGAAACTATAGTATATATATATATATATATATATATATATATATATATATATATATATATATAAATTTTGTCCACATATACAACATTGCATCAGATGTAAACACAATTTAACCCAGTAGACCGGTTCTTATTAGAAATTCTTCAAGTACAGCCCAGAATTTGCAACAGACGGGACTCAAACCGGGGCACATTTGCTTCTGAGTATAAGACTGTCCACTGTGCCACCATTCCAGCATACTACAAGCAATTTAAAGTCATTTACTAACTTTTGTTTCTGATTAACCTTTCTTTCTGATCAAACCTAATTGAAAACTCATAAGACTTGAAGTTCCAACTAGTCTGAAGACACCATGCCACCTGGGAAATTCAAATGTCAGGATTTTGATTATGTATATTTTGTACCCTATATATATATGATTTTTCGTGTATATATGTATTTTTTTTCTTGAAATAATAGGCCTAAAAACTGCCTTCTGACCGCTAGAATGAGATTAAAATACCGCTGCATGGGACAACAAAGACTGAGTCGCAATATCTATGATCTAAAACGGATACAGTTATGCAGAGTATATACGATGACATCTAGGCTTCTGTTGGCTCACCAGCAGCTAATGCTTTAATGCACCTAATAGCATTTGGAGCGCTATGAAGGAAAAGCTTTAGAAACCTCAGATTTTCGTCCTCTGATGAAGCATTCAATCGTGTATTCTGTCTCTACTAACATTTGGCATCTGCTGCAAAACTAAAAGATGACCAAATCTTGTTTCATAAACCTCTCAAAAATTTACTGCCAGCCGTGTGGCGGATAAGGAAAAGAAATATACGCTCAAAACAAACTTATCATTAGTTGTCATTGTGCCAACCGAGTAGGAATGCAATCAGTTTATAAAGCACAATGTTTCAACCATTTTAAATAGGTCCACAATCCTCTAGATATTTTAAACTACAAGGTTAGCCATGAAGTGACCCCTCGAAATTTTTAAGAAATGAACATCGAAGCCACTACTTATGATACAGTTGCAGAGACTAGAGATCTAATGTGGGAAAATAAAGTTGCCGAAGTCAGTGGCCTTCCCCCGGAATTTTTGAAGTACTGTGAAATAATGGTTCAGAAGTATCTGCAATAGCTAATTACCGAAAGCCGGAGGAATTAATCCATTCTAATCAAGTGTAGGAGTAACGTTGTGGTGCCCAACAACACAATGAGGATACTGAAATCCCGGCCAACTATCGTGAAATCAATCGACTATGATTATTGATGTTGTTCTCAGAGGTAAATGGAATGTACGGACCAAATTCCTGCAACCTGCCGCACTCTTGAATTATGCCAACGGTATTAGCGGCTCACAATTGGCGTTTTCCCAATCTACTCAGCTGCTTTTTCCACTGTCTCCTGTGCAAGTTTATGACCAAGTGTGTTAAATGATGGCATCTCGGACAAAGGTTTTCGATTGTCCGAAGCCTGTTATAATGACACATCGGCATGTACTCACTCTGTTGTGTTAGTTTGCGTCCTACCTACAGTCGTGAATAATTTTGTCTACCAAGAATCCATAGTGATGCAAGGCAGATCGGCTTCCACTAAGGTTTCCAGCTGTATTAACTTCATAGCTGCTGCGTTTGGAAAATTGTGCAAGCCACTAAGCACCAAGTACAATTGCTTTATGTCAAAAATACCAACGGTCGTGCTTTATGTTGCGGTAACTTGAGATCAGAAGTTACAGCTTGCAACGCCTAGGAAGCTTTGCTAGTCGATGTATTCGCTATATTTGATTTAGGTTATTGATAGCTAAGCGTCAAGAGGCAAATGTCAAGAAAAACCTTCCCTAGATTACCACTTCTATACGGTCGCTCTTTGACGTTCCATCACCATCGAGCCTTGTAATGGAGCGCTGGTTTGGACAGTTTTTGAGAAGGTGAATCTTAAGTTCTGCTCGGCAGGCCACCGAATCAACTCTGGTGGTTAACCGGAAACGCAAGTAATGAAGTCAGCCCTCTCTTGACCCGTTACTATTTTTCGCGATATCGGTGATTTTATTAAAACGCAGCATATTCTCACAAACTAAGAGAAAATTAAATGGGCACAAATATGTGGGTGTCCGGCGACATTGGGTCTTCTGGATTCAGATATAAGAAAGGTCTACGCCACCGTTTTTTGTATTGTATTGTATTACACAAAAGCACACACACACACACACACACATATATATATATATATATATATTAATTAAAAAAGCTACTATACATATGAAAAACGATTACTACAATTTAGGTTGCGATCTTGGTATAAACACCTAACACATTAAATGCATACATTTTTCAGACTAAACAAAGAATTGTATAGTGTAGAAAAGGCAATGCACTCAATCGACTAATTTCGTCCTTATTGGGAACTCATCACGAACTGTTCAGAATTTTCCGTGGTTAGAGCATCAGATATCGTTGCAAACGTGCCCGGGTTCGAGCCCTGTCTGAGGCAAATTCTGATCAGTACGTAATGAGTTCCCAATAAGAGCAAACCCAGTCTGCGAAATGAATTGCCTTTTCTAGACTTTTCAATTCCTAGTTTATACTGACAAACGTATATACCTAATAAGTCAAGTGTTTATACTTAGTTACGGAAAGCTTACTTAGAATAATGTAAAAACATATAAATAGACAAGCTAAAAAGACACCGCATTAGATAAATTCAAAATATGCCGAGATATGGCCGTAGAAACGAATCATATTATCTTCAAGAAGAGAAAAGTAACCGCAAGAATGTAACACCGTATAAAATTTCCTAATGGTGCCGTGCTAAATTAATTGTATAATTATACAATCAATTTGAGCAAAAATCCTGATAAATTACATCATCTGACTGTAAAACAAATTTTTAACTTATTTATCATACTCTTATTGATTGTTTACTCTATATGGTTAATATTTTAATGCTGAAATGTTTAATTGGCTTTCTGTGAGTTAGGTTTAAGCGTAAACTCAGAAATAAATGTGTATATACTCTGAGAATATTGCGCTAATTTCGTAGAGTAGTAATGCTAAGGAAAATTTTGATAGTTTCTGTAGCATGGCTATGTTGTGAGTAATTTTTTTCTTATTCATACAGAGCAAGAATTTCAGTTTATCAATCGTTTTATTCTTATAAGTACAGGACACTATTTTCAGTTTTACAGTCCTGTTTGTAGCACGATTATTGGTTATTGTCATTCTACTATTGAATGCACACAATACCAATTTTAGTTTATTGATACGCATTATGTTAGATTATTTAATACTACATATATTCGTACATTAGGTCACTATTCTAGAACAGTCGTTTTCGCTTGATTAAATTATTGTTAACATTATTAACTATTGGTTATCATCGTAATATGTGATCAACATTCAAAAGACTATTTGATTATAAAAGGATTGATTATATTTTAAATAAATGATGGAATGTGTTATCACGTGAATTGGCACTCTTATTGTGTTGGCGGTGCACGCTGGCCTACCTTGCGACGAAACCCATTTCCTTTGTTATAAATAATTTTACAAATACTGCAACATATTCCAATCGAAGTTGACTGAAGAAGATTTCAACTGTCGTATAAACTCTCTTATACTAGATTCTAATTTCAAAGACTGAATTCAAGATAAAGTATTCAACTTTGATTTCACTTCTTCCAATGTTAGGTAGATAGAATTATGTAATGTACACATTTTTGCCTTTGCTTCGAGTAAATCGTTTAAACGAACATTGGTTGCGCGGGTGGTGATAACAATTATTATAATGAAGGTCGTGGTCTTGATATAAGCACCTGACTCATTAATTACTTACATATGTCAGTATAAACTAAGAATTGTATAGTGTAGAAAAGGCAATTTAGTCAGTAGACCGATTGCGTCTTTATTGGGAACTCATTATGTAATGGACAGAAATTGCCGCGGACAAGGTTCGAACCTGGGCACGTCTGGTTTGAAATCTGCTGCTCTAATCACTGAGCTACCTTCTTCTTTAGGTAGAGCCTATATAGCATCCCTTTAGCCCTAAAGTTCCAACTAACCATCTCCAATCTGTCATTATAGTACAGATACCAAGTTACATGTGGAATTGGTAGTGTGCGGCAGGGTGGCTCAGTGGTTAGAGCATCAGATTCCGAAGCAGACGTGCCCAGGTTCGAGCCCTGTCCGCGGCAATTTCTGTCCAGTACACGATGAGTTGCCAATAAGTACGAAACTGGTCTACTGGCTGAACTGCCTTTTCTACACTATACAATTCTTAGTTTATACTGACATATGTAAGTAATTAATGCGTAAATCGTTTGTCAGATAGGCCTTCCTACTCTCATGACTAGCTTTGACAATTAAGATGGCTAGATACTGCCTGTGACGGAGAACGAAAATATATTCAATTATTTATTAGGTGTTGCGTACCTTCTGGTCAAATTTGAACTAGTTTGTTAATAGGTGCGTGACACAAATAAAGTAGTTATTTGGTTTTTAACCATTTTAGTAAAATGTATCTGATATTTTTTACCAGTTTCGCTTGTTTTTACTAAAAATATTGAATTTCATGGAATATTTCACGATATCGACTCTACGAGTAAAACCTGTTGGGAATATTTTCGCTTGCATTTTAAACAATTGAGAAGAAGATCAATGGAATCGAAACATGTAATATACAAGGTGTTCGGCAGACAAGGAGACTCGAATAAAAACATATTTAAAAAAAATGATCTCGGTTAATGAAACGTCATCTACAAAACCATGCTTTTGGTTATTGTGCAATTTTGCTGAAATACAAGTATCTGCAACCTTACCACAAATTACGACAGCAATGAACCACGTAGGAGTGGTAGATAAACGTATCGAATAAGAAAGTATTACAAATAACACAGGTACTCCTTAAGATTTAAAAAAAATACCACACATAACAGGTGCTAACAGGAAATAATTTCATATTTTGTTGTTTAACTATTATTAGGTGGCTAGACATAACACGAACAGTCTTGATTAATTAGTGCACATTTATTTCGATTCCCCCTTTATAAGGCCTGATGTATAAATCAAATTGATCTAATTTGGGATTTTGTTTTAGTAAATACTGCGCGTTCCAATTGGATTCTGCGGAGACTGATATTTTGAAAAGTCTTAGTCTGAAATAAAATTCCATTACCAGAAGAATTTATGTACAAATTGGGCATTTGTATTTTTTGAAAATAAACAGTAATAATTATTCAGTTCAATAAGCAAAGGAAACATAATTTGTTAAAAAACCATACTTATTTGAAAACTAAATTATTATTGGCCTTCGTAAACAAAATAATCAAGTCTCGCAAAATTATATCAATTGCACTCTACCTTTTCACATTACAACGTAAATTCTGATGTTCTAAGAAATTAATCTATAACCTTTTATGGCGTGAATTTGAATAAAGAACGTCCTCACTAATATTTTGTTAAACTGTAATTCTATAAAGTTGGTACATATTATTTGGCTTTGTATGACTTCAATATGATAAAATTGGTTGTTCTGAAACAGAAACCTGCTAAATTGGTAAGGCAAAACTTTATTTCATTTTATAAATAAAGGTTAAGCACATCTGCAAATGCTCCTTTTCTACACTGAGCTTAACTTATCTTTTATTACGGGTGGTGTTTGATGTTTCTAATAATTGCTAATAGCATATTTACATCCATTTGGTTTTAAGCAAACTCTTTTAAATTTCGTATGGATTACAAGTAAATTTGGGTCGAACGAATTATTGGCTCGGGTATTCATATATTCTTAGCTGCATTTATTTATTAGAAATGGTGTACTTTATTATAAATTATTTCGAATAGGACCAGGCGAATAAATGAAAATCAGTTTGAACAAAATGTGTAATCACAATTTAAAATTGGTTTTGCGCTTATTAGCTACTCATCACTAGAAGATGACATTATTCTGTATTCTTAACCGATCCTAAACCGCGTTCGGGTAAATTGAGACATATTTCTAATAAGAAATATTTATGAATGCACATATAAGATTTTGCTTCATGTTCTAATTTACTCTGGCATACCTTTTTGATTGTATATGAACCAACGCGTTAGGTTGGAAGTCACGTTTTTATACACGCAAAAAATCCTGGTAATTGTTAACTGCATAGAAATTGAGCAGCTGACATTTCCAGTCAAGTACAACGTGTACTAACCTACTTTGGACACGAGCCGCATATCTAAAGTTGCCTTCCTTATACATGCGTTGCGGTTTGATCCTTGCTAGTCAATTTTGCTGTCATGCTCTGATGACGATCAAGGAAGTTCAAAACGCGCCAGGACGTGTGACAGACTGCAGTTTTACTATGTTCTTCGACGTCTCGTTAAATCCAATGCAAGTGGCGTTTACTTCATGCTCGTAAACTTGATTTAAAGAATTATTAACATCACCGGTGCAAGAAATGATTGTTTAGTTATATGTGTGTGACGAAGCTGCAAAAGATTATTGTTTGTGACTGCATAGAAATTGTGCAGCCGACATTTCCAGTCAAATACAAAGTATTCGAGACTACTAAAGGTGAGAGTTGTATATCTATTTTGCCTCCCATATATATTCATGGCGGCTTGATCCTCGCTAGTCAGTTTGCCGTCGTGCTTTGATGACGATCATTGAAGCTCAAAACGCGTCAGGACGTGTGACTGACGGTATTTTTTTCTATAGCATGCGACTGGTTAGATAAAATGTAATTGGTATTTTTGAAGCTGGCAATCCTGACTTAAATAAGCTATTGAATAAACGGTTAAAGCATGTAAAGTTTAATGAGCAATATAAACACACCTTCATTATTGTCGACAGGCATGTAAACTGGTAAGGCGTAAGCGAAACACCCTTCCTCTCCTGGAGCCATTCGTTAATCATCTTCGTCTGACTCATGTACCATTTCTGAATGAAAGAAAATAATTGTGCATCAAAACAAAACATTACAAGAATGCTTAAAATAATTTACGATTCCACGATTTTCTTTCGTAGGTGGTATAATTGCACTCTCAGATCCGCAACTATTTGATTGATCCAAATTATCAAGTACGTGATGATTTCGGTTTCGTGGTGGGTGAGCGCTGATTCGCCCCCTCACTCAAAAGGCTTCCAGACTATACTTGGTGACCAATGGACACGAGGTTCGAAATTATCTTGGTTTTCTGGCTATATTATATATATATATATATATATATATATATATATAATAAACAGTCGCCGTTTATAATTTCTTGGTCTATGTTTCTGAACAGGATATTTCTCACCACCGCAAGCACTATATCGTGTCAATAAAGGTAATAGAGACGCTCGAAAAAGAGAAGAAATTAATATTTGTCTAGCGATCTGCATTTTTACAATTTAACCTTAGTTGTACATATTATATGATGGAGTGTTTATAAATGTAGCAATGTTAGCATTAATTTGTAGGCATGGTATGAATTATCTTAAAGTAAAATAATAAACAGAATAAAATTTGTATGCATATTTTCTTGAAAATCTTATTTCGCACTTTAATTTTTTAAGCTTTCATATAAATCAATTGTATGGAACTGATGGACAGTTTAAAGAAAACTAAATGGATCTTTCCATTTTTAAATCTAGTCAAATGTATAATTGTCTTAAAATGTATGCTTGATATAAAAGAAAAAATCTTATTTTAATGTCCTGAAATTTAATATTTTTTTAATTCTAGGAACTTCTTGATCAACTTAATTAAGAGTATATATATATATATATATATGTATAATTATATATATACATATATATATATTAATACATATATATATATAATCCCTAATAAAATTACGAATAAAGTTGAATTGTAATTCTGGCAGTAAATGAACATGTCTGCAAGAGGTGTCAATTGTAGAAGTGCATTTTGTGCATTATCCAAAGTCTTACCTCCATTATGGAAAGTACGCACAATTCATCGGATATTTTCTGACGAATTTGTTCCAGATTAACTCGCATAAACTCAACAAATGCCTTGCCTCCTTCATCGGTAGTTTTCTGTAAATAATCAATAGCAATAGTAAATATTTATTGAGCAGAAAGTGAAGCATCTAATATTATTTTTAAGAAAAGTATTTCTATAAATAACAAATTTTGAAACTCTTGATTTTTGGCCGATTAAATAACTTTCTTTAAAAATCATAATATAAGTATATACTTATCATTCGAAATTAAAGCATACCATAGATTCTTGTAAAATATGCTATAAAATTATTTTGCATTGTAGCAAACATATATGTTGTCCTATATGGTATATCTGCAACATTCTATTACAAATGTTATTTAAATTTCAACTAATTTGCAATTATATCTACTATATCTTTTCTAAGAAATGTATTGCAGATTGATCCTCGTTAGTCAGTTTGCCATGATGTCCTGACTATGACTATGAAGATCGAAATACATCAGTGTGTCTGTGACTGATGGCAGATGTTCGGATGTTGTGTGAATAATTAGATTAGATAGAAGTTCATTTTTTTCAAACTGGTAAAATTCATTTTTTTAAATATTACGTGAACAGTTTGGGCTTAGAAAATTGTTCTTCGTCTTTAGTGAAATATAAATAATTAGATTACACAGATAGATTATTTATGAAATTAATTATAAAATAAATATTTTGTTCTATAAACTGGCGTCTTATGAACTAAGCATTGAAAGAATTGAACAATTTGCAACGAATTTTCCTGTAAATAATTAAAATGTTTAAAACCTATTTTCTGAAAAATAAACAATTATGTTAATTTAATAAAATTTAATTCCTGTTTAAATTAACTTCATTCTTTAATCCTATTTTATTGTTTCGCTGATTATGTTGTTCGACGACTGGTTAAATTCAATGGGATTGGTGTTTACTTCAAGCTCGCAAACTTGATTTAAAGAATTGTTACCACTACCAGCGCAATCAATTATTGTTAAATTGTATTGCCTATATATGTATATGTGGCGAATGCTGCAAACAATTAATGTTCGTGACTGCATAGAAATTGTGCAGCCGACATTTCCAGTCAAGTTCAATGTATACGAGACTGCTAGAGGTGAGAGCCGCATATCTAAATTTGATTTCCATATATATTCAATGTGGTTTGATCCTCGATAGTCAGTTTGCCGTCGTACTCTGATGATGATCATGGAAGGTCGAAACGCGTCAGTGCGTTGCAGCTGGCAGTAGTTTTGTTATGTTGTTCGATGACTGGTTAAATACAATGGGATTGGTGTTTACTTCAAGCACGCAAACTTGATTTAAAGAAAAGGATTATAAATCCCGTCAAGGTAGTACTATATATAAGCGTAAATCTATATAAATCAAGATTGAATGAACACATCTGTATAAAGTGTTATTTACTATTTTACACATATATATATATATATATATATATATATATATATATATATAATTAGTACACATGAATGTGCATAATTTATACCATGCATTATAGTACAAACAACATTTGTTTAGGAAATTTTAATTGGTTGCGATTTAAATAGTTCAAATATTATATGAATATTTTATTTCATACATTTTTAATTTGGCATTGTTAAAATGATGAACACTTGGCAAATTTAAGTTTTCATATGATAAAAATGGTAACAATACTTTAAATCAAGTTTGTGAGCTTGAAGTAAATACCAATTCCATTGTATTTAACAAGTCGTCGAACAACATAACAAAACTACCACCAGTCGCAATCCACTGACCCGTTATAAATGGGATACACCGCAAAAAATTTTCGGTATAGATAGTTGGTGAAGGGCGTAATACCGGTTCCTATTGATGAGTTTCCAGTACGCACGAAACGAATATGCACATGAGATTATACGTTCCGTTCAAGCCAACATTGGTTTATTCTTCTAGTCATATACGAACTAGTTTGTTACTAGGTGCGCAACACCTAATACTCAATTGCATATATATTGGTTCTCCGACACAAATACTTTATAATTCTTATAAATGAGACACACCGAAAACATTTATTTACTTAACGAATTAAAGTAACGGTGACTAATCCAAGAGTTTAAAACAAACAATGTGTGGTATTACGACTATGCACCCACTGACCCTTTTTTTCAAGAACAAACTCCATCTAATAAAACCATCAGTTTTTGTTTCTTTATGCTGCGATAAACCATGGCGAAACATGAATTTAACATGATCGTCTGACTTTCTCAATCATGCATATATAGGAAGAGTACTTTTTCGGGATAGTCAGGTTTGGGATCCTTCACAACTTTTATTATTCACTTGGGAATTTTCAGCATCTTCGCGAAGAAGTGTTTAGTCATCAATATTCATTCGAGGTCAGTCCCATTGGCCTACAGTGATCCACGGAGTAGCCACCAACCTTCGAGATTTCTTCAAATTCAGTTTTAACACTAGACGTAGAGAAATTTATACACTTAAAAGACAACAATGACACTTCTGTTCTTGAGACCCAATTTTAGCATAGTTTTTAACAATTCGATTGATTTTTGTGTTCTTCAATAACTTTTTTTAAATTTTATTCTTTTGTTCTTCGTTTTTAAGTTTAAATAAATTTCAAATGTTATATTAATGGCGCTGAAGCTCTTTAGTCAGTGTTCGTGTCTACATTCTTCCTTAGTGAATCAACTTACTGTTGATTACTTATCAGATCACAAATTGACATTTATTTCAAGATGATTTTTTATTTCATATAATATATTTATGAATTTCAATGATAAAATACATAACCTCAAAGGATACGTGAAACATATTTTCATCATATTGTTATGATTCTGCTAAATGCAAGAAATATGGTTGGTTCCTAAACATACTATTGCTACTATCTGTGACAATAATAGCGCCAAATTAATAAATCTGGTGCTTCATCATTATATCAGGAACGTACGTATGCAATTATGTATTAGGTGTTACGCACCTAGTAAAACAATAGTTTACATATGACCATAGGGATAAACCGAAGTCAGCATGAACGAAAAGTATAATGCTTCATAATTTGCTTTTTTCTTTGTGTGATTGAACAAGGTATCAATAAGTAGATACTGAAAAGGTTCCATTGAAACGAGGAACTGTAAACAATCCCTTGTCAGTCAGAATACGCACGAATGATTCACAAAGTACTATTATTTCATTAAAAATAACTAAGCATGTAAAAAAAGATATATTTCAGCGTCTCAAATAATATGTTGGTTCAATATCTAAACGTCTTCTTCATTATTTCTCATACACATAAAGCACAATAATTAATGAGTATAAATTTAACAATTATTTCATGGCTTTAACCGTAACGTAACTGTATGTGTGAGAGTCTGAATTTTGAGCAGTTGTTGTAATAATTGTTTTGTGTAAGTGTCAAGTTTGCAATCTTGATTTAGATAGCTACAATGCGGTTTACTAAAACCGCTGCACATTCAACTTGTGGAAGGGAGGGCGAAAACTAAACTTATTCATTAAAAGCTTAGTATAGTTTCACGTGAACAGATGTCTGAAGGAGCATCTTTTGTACCTAGTCGCGTTTAAAATATGTGTGAAGAAGAACTTTAAAGTTGTGCGCAAAATAGTGAAGTAGACTAAGTTAATTGCAATACCAAGGTTACTAGGTAAATTTACTGTGACCAACGAAATATTTTCATTTTTTCAAATTCTTGTATTTCTGTTTAACGGTATTTTTATATAATGCAAAATTTGGTGATGTTTGTGCGTTCTTGCCACTTTTCCTTTAATATAATTGAGATTAGCATAAAAGAGTTATTTTTTAATGAATTAGCTGAATTTCTGTCTTTTCTGTGATACTCGTTCGAAATTTTAATGAACTTGAACAGGAGCACACTTTCTTCAAATTCAACTGTCTTCTAAGAGTTATCTATTTACAATGTAAGGGTTAAGTATTCTTGGCTCTATAGAGATCACGTATATTTATTATTGTATTTAACTTTGATTACAAAGTAGCAACCGAGGGTTTCTAGTGACAGAAAGGTATTCCAAAGTCCGAATAAACATAAGGTGTAATCTCATGTACGCACAGGTTTTGTGCTTTGTAATGGTTTTGAAGAATAATGCTAGCTTCTACCGAGATGTCATTTAGCACAAAACGCGCATGTACATTGGATTATGAATTTTGTTCATACCGAATTCAACATATATTTTTGGTTCTATATGAAGTAACATTTAGGATTTACATTGTGCAATATATTAACCTATTAACAGGTTTTCTGGAAGTTAACATGCGAGAAAAAAATTTCATATTGATAATATAAATATAGTTAAGGATCAATTCCGAAGATTTTAATCATTTTGCCTGGACGTGATCGGTGTGCTATAGAATTGCATAATTTCGAATCGTTGTGAGCAGTTATTTGGTGGCGAATTTCTTATAAACTGGTGCATCTTGATAGCAGTGGTAGCGACTATTCCTATATGTCCGTGTGCACCTGATTTCCATGGGCAAAATTCTATTTTGCGTTAGATCAATATTCCATTTAGTGTGTAAATAAGCTGGGTGCAACTCGAGCAAACCTACATGTTAAGCCACACATGGAGAAAACTCCATTAATAATAAAGATTTTCTACCGCTTCATTTGCGGAAATTGCAGACGAAGATGATGCTGGTATTATTGCGTCAAATGATTGTCTAATTTTGTTTCTGGAACTGTGTTCTTCACAACAGATTAGACCAATTATTGGCCTAAATTAGTCTTGCATTCTCAGTTGTATTTATATATTTTAATATAATTATATTCGCAATGATACTGAACAGTTTCAATGAGGACTATTGCTAGCCTGATTCATCTGATAACTTTAGAAGGCATCTTTTTTAAACGTGATGAATTTCCGAAAAAAATTATACAATCCATGTGACAAAAGTTGTGTAGCAGATTTCACATTTTTTATTAGCAGTCGCAGTCAAAAGATTAAATTTAAGATTGGAATTCTACACAAAAACATTAAATGCGTTAAATCTGATTCTCTTTAATGCTTCGAATATGTTTATGCAAATTTGCTAATTTGATTGATAGTTAAAGTAAGTGTTTGAGTTATGAGTTTATGAAAATCTTTGTGGTATAGAAATGTGCAGAAATTTTAGAAGAATTTACCAAAACCATCGGTAAAAATAATTATATATAAATAAAAATATTTGTCCCATCAAATTATAACACTGGTGTCTTAAATTTATGTCGCCAAAATGTGAGAAGATATGCTCTTGATCTAATGAAACGCACGACAAAGAAAACCTAATTTCAATTCAAACAGTTAAGGTTTTTATTTTTATCAAGGTTGCGGTCTTGATATAAACACCTGACCCATTCATTAGTTACGTATGTCAGTATAAACTAAGAATAGTATTGTGTAGAAAGGAAATTCATCCAGTAGACCGGTTTCGTCCTTATTGGGAACTCATCATGTACTGGCCAGAATTTGCCGCGGACAGGACTCGAACCTGGGCAGTACATGATGAGTTCCCAATAAGGACGCCACCGGTCTACTGGATGAATTGCCTTTTCTACACTATACAATTCTTAGTTTGTACTGACATATGTAAGTAATTAATGGGTCAGGTGTTTATATCAAGACCGCAACCTTGATTATAATAATTGTTATCACCACCCGCGCAAACAATGTTCGTTTAATTAAGGTTTTTAAATGAAATAATTTTTTTCAATACTGGATATTTAATTATTAAACGTGTTTTGAGTAACAAATCATGTATTCAAGTCCTTCTTAGAAGCGGAAACTTTGAGGACACTATTGCAGGGCCCTTCACGAATGCACAGCTCATAGCAACATGAAGATGCCGTATAGGCTCAAAATAAAGGAAATGCTAATAAAATACAAGAAAAACATTTGTTTGTAAATAAATGAAAATTGGGTGTAGCGAACGGCGGAGTCTATTAGTGGTTAAAGCAACAGATTTCGAAGCAGATGTGCCCAGGTTTGAATCCTGTTTACGTCAAATTCAGGACAGTATATGAAAAGTTCTTAATAAGGAAAAACAGCCTACGAGATGAATTACGTTTTCTACCTTATGAAATTCTTAGTTTATACAGAAAAAATGTATATAAATAATTTTAATAATTGTTATTACCGTCTGCGCAATCAACGATAGCTAATTATATATATTACATAAATGTTCAATACAATACCACATCCACCGGTAGCGTGGTGTCTGTTCCCTAATGGCAGATTAAGTGTGGCTAGATGGGACGTCAGGTCTAAGGAGATTCCATATTTACTTCAACTTAAGTAATGACTAACCAAGAAACAAAATTTATTATATAACTGAAAATTGTAAGTAGGGTGTGGCAGGGTGGCTCAGAGGTAAGAATCACGAACTCCAAAAGCAGACGTGCCCAGGTTCAAGCCCTGTCCACCGCAAATTCTTGACAACACTTGAAGAGTTCTCAATAAAAACGAAACGGGCCTACAGGATAAATTGCCGTTTCTACA
This sequence comes from Eudiplozoon nipponicum, assembly GCA_029291075.1. Lineage (NCBI taxonomy): Eukaryota > Metazoa > Platyhelminthes > Monogenea > Mazocraeidea > Diplozoidae > Eudiplozoon > Eudiplozoon nipponicum. The sequence continues at coordinate 97,224 of JAQBSW010002198.1, forward strand.
TTATTCAGTGCTTAGTTTATATTGACAGATGTATATTGGATTGGTGTTTATATCAAGAACGAAATCTTTATTTAAATAAGTAATTTTGTTGAAAGTTAAATAATAGTTCCCTGTCCTAGAAGATCCAGTTCAGGTTAAAATGCCCGATGCCGCAAATATTTAGGGCCTTCTAAGACACAAGTTGTAAGAAATAGACGTCTGAAATAGTTGATATCTTGATGAATGGCATATTAGCCTAGGTAACGAAATCTGAATACTTTATATGAAGCAATATAATATTAGTTGAAACCATCAGCATATTCTCGAATTGAAATTAAAAGTAATACTATTTTGCTTCCAATGACAGCTCTATTGACACTAGAACAATAAAATAATGTAGGTAGATTTAAACGACAAATAGTTTTGAACAGGAGTGAACGTCATTAGAAAGAACGAAAAATGGTTTTATCATAGCAAAGCTTATGCAATGGTGATGATTAAAAGAAGTTAAAATTCTTATTTAGATAAGGGAAAGTTTTATAAAAGACTTTATACATGCTCAATGGCTACAGAAAAACCAAAATGAAGATTATTGACGATTCAGTCATTGTTTGTTTATGATTAAGTTACTCAAATAAGAAAGAAAATTCTCATGCTAACCTGGAGTGGACGAGAGAAATCGCAGAATTCGTAGTCTTGTTATCTCACACACCAGTATTACTCCAACAACAGAATCGTAAAGATTTATCTTGGCAAAATTTCGCCAAGATTTAAATGAAATTTCTACATCGATTTTATGTACAAAATCGAAAAAGCATATGACAGTAAGGTAAGAGGCTGCATCAATCTATTTAGATCAATTTAATGTTCATTGGAAGAGAACGCGTCGATTGAAATATATAGAACGGAAAACTGAAAGATGATATTTGGTAAACAATTTTTGAAATTTATAACAATTTCTAAATGATAAATTTAGGGCTGCAGTTTAAATAAGCATTTCTTAGAATTTAAGCCCTTATTAGAATTAAGTTATTGAATTAAAACCATGTTTTATGATGAATTTACAATCATTGGATTACAACATATTTAGCATGCATTTGTCTAACTTTAGTTGGTTCGTTACGAACACTTTTTTTCGAAAACGCTGTGGCATCAGATCATCTTTAGGCTTGTTCGTATAACGTAGTTTTTTCCCGATTATTTTAAATTTGATCTTATAAACAAGATGGTCTTGTTAAATAATCATAATGGGGGCTCTTAAGTGCTATGGACATTTAAATGGCTTAAAGACGGAATGATTTACTGTCAGCACTGCAAACTGAAACTCTACGTTTAATCGCGAAAAAGCTGCATCAGTTGGTGGTCCTAGGCCAGTATTACTGCAGTGACGTAATGATGTATGAAGTTCGATTTCGTTTCCCATGAAAATTGCACGTTGTGACACCGGTCAAAAGTTGCCTTCAAGAATAATTGCTTTTCTATCTTACCAAAGAGGTGTAGAGATTCAGAGACGGACAAAGGCTTTTTTGAAAAAAAAACTTGGTTAATTAAATTCAAATGCGGCTTATAATTCCTAGGTCATGCGGTAATTCTACTGTTATATTTAATACAGTAGTCTATATAACCATTAAACCAATGAGTAATTGACTGAAGAAACATAGAGGAAATGGTCTTGGTAGTCATTATTCGAATTAGATGAAGCAAATAACAGTTTTAACAAATGAGTAATGATACCACAGTAAAAGAAATCAAGTTTTCATGATAACTGAATAGACTAAATCGAGAACTGCCTAAAGAGTGACGTATAAAAGTCGATTCTGTTCATCAAAGTGTCCATTTCCAAACCAACGATGAGTGTGCTGGCAGACCTCAAGATACATCAACAACAAAATAAGTCGTTTTTTCTAACATTTGTTGCTAGATTAGTAACTAGATTGAGAGATCAGTTTAACGTTTACCAGGGTTCGAACTATTAAACTGATTAATTAAGCTAAGGTCAGAATGGAAAATTAAGATAAAAAAGTAAAATTTCATCAAAATATTACGGCTACTATTTTAGTGGGTTGATGTTTGTACTCGGAGCCTAACCATAAGAAGTATTTCTAGATTGCTTGGTGGAGAATTTGTGATATAACCCTGCTGCTATTATATATATATATATATATATATATATATTATGGCACAATTAACATAGCCCTCCTTGAAGGCATTATTATTTCTCCAGTTATAGAACTATATTTTAGTGTAACATAAAAATTTATTCAGGGTCAATTTGTTAATTTAAGAACAGTGCTCATTCAGGTTAATCAATTAATTCAATCAGAACGAGGCTTCGCATTTAATTGCACCCACAGCCAAAGAGGAAATTCTGGTTAAAGTAGAGTACTGTACATTGTTTGTTGTTCGTGTCACCTTATGGTGTTTGGCAGTTTCAATTACATAAATTCAATTTAGTAATTATCAGACCGTCTTATATAATGCATGCATATTTTTTGTAGCATAATCGTTGAAGTTAGTTTTGTTCATCAGTTTCAATAGCACGTTTCATTTATAGTGCCATGTTAATACCAACAATAGATGTATTTTTACCACGCCTTTTGTGTTTTGACATCCCTGGATTTTTTAGGTAACGTAATGGTTTAGCATAGTTATTAAGTTAAATTGAACAATAACATTAAAACGTCAACTAAGGAAGACTTGATCTAACTGTGTAAATCCTTCCTGCCAAAGAAAATCCGTTATATATATGACGAAATTCTACAAACTAAAAGCAAAATAATAGTTTCTTTAGGTATAATCCATACCAAAAAGGGCAAGTTTAAAAATGTTTGAGTATAGTTAATGATCCAAATGGGCAAAATATTTGGTTTTAGCTTATTCTAATCCGCGTTATTCAGGACCATTACGTCGGTATTTAATAACTTCCAATTTACGTACTTTTGAATAGACCTCAAAATTATTAATTTGATGCAAAACAGGCGTGATTCTAGTTTTTGGTTTGGCATTAAATGATCAAACCAAAACAGAGTTTAAAATATTCTGTTTACCGTTCTTACTCTGGTTTAAATTTGATAGTTTTTAATAGCGTGTTATTATATTCAGTTCTAAAAACACGCACAGGATTTTAATTAAATTACAAAGAATAGATTTAGATTAAAACAGAGTAAATTACAAGTGGTAATTTTATTAATTGGCAACAAAGTGTAGTGAAATTTTTTTCTAAATAATTAACGTAATAGCGGTTTGATATATGCATGATTGAGTAGAGTATATATTAATCCAATTAGCCGATTTAAAAATCTCAAAAAGTTTTACTTGAATAATTTTCTCAATTTTTTAAACATCAAACAACACAGCTAAAGATTTTTTATTCGTCAAAATTAAGATTAAACTTACACACAAGTAAGAAAAAATGGTTGGAAATTAGCATCACAAAATTTTTGCGAACAGCCGAAGAAATGCCTCTCATTTCGGGCACTGCACGACAAAATTGCCTGGGATAGGCCTGTCAGGACTTCCAATTTAATTGCATTAGAACCTCAAGAAATTTTTTGGCCGAGCCAACAGAACGGATAAGGAGTATCGTTGGTAGGATTTAAACATCAAAGCACATTTATTGGAATGTCTTTCTGTCTACTAGGGCATGCTTGGCTATTTATATAATTAAATGATAATTACTAACGCGACCAGCGATAACACTTAATTATATAAAGGTTATGATCCAGATATAAACAACTCTCCTATTATGTACAGTCATTTTGCAGTACAAACTAAGCGTTGTTTAATGTAGAAAAGGCAATGCTACATTCTACAATGCTCAGTTTATAATGAAATTATTATGTACATATTGGGACAGGCGTTTATATCCAGATCGCTGCCTTGCTTTAATTAATGATTTGTCATTGTTTGTCTAATCATCAATACTATCTAAGACTGCCAGTAAGGCTCGAGCTGGTGACAAAGAGGAATGCTCTACCACTACGCTATGCAGCACAAGAGTTATTGCTCCCGTTTTAAATATTAACATGTTTGAGCGTGAATTCATCAGCTTATGCTTGATCAGTAGACTATTTAGCATCAAATGTACACTGAGGAACGCAGACTTAGCAAAATCCCTATTAAGTAGATTAGTTTGTTAGATGGCTTTACATGCGCAACTAGCTAAGTGGAATTTTGTTCAGTTGAAAGAGTACAGACGAGGCTGTCTCTTTGTTGACGTCGTCAGATAGCCATATGAATCGACCTGATTGAAAGTAAATGCCTGCTATGATTGACCAATAATAACTGACGAGGGCCAAAATGCAATTTAATATAATTAAGTTGGCAGATCAATATTATTTATTCCGTATTACCTGAAACTTAACTGTTTAGTATCTAAGAAAAACATTAACCTCGATTTATTGTGCAATTAAAAAAACGTGTGTTCTTTCACAACACAAACCCTTAAATTTGTAAAATTATGTCACCGTTTTATTGCGTGGAACGATTAGCAATGGAATAAACAACGAGGTCACATTGTGTTCGCTTTGACATCTGAAGCAACACTATAATACTACTAGTTTAGTTCATAATACATTAATGAAATGTTCTAGGTCGCTACACTACGCAAAGTAAACAATTAATTGTGTATTAGGTGTTGCACACCTAGTAACAAATTAGTTCAAATATTACCAGAAGGATAAACCAAAGACAGCATGAACGGAATGTATAATCTCGTACAAATTCGTTTCGTGCTTACTGGAGCCGTTATTATGCCCTTTACCTACCATATATCTGGGTGAGGAATGTGGGGCAATTGGGGCATACAATCTGCTATATGAATGTGTAAACCTTTAGGAGTGAAGCTAACTTATAGTCTTCTACAATGCCAATTTAAAGCCAATTCATTATATATAATATATAGCAAATTTGTAAAGAGTACCAATACTACGGCTATTGTGTCAATACCTGATATCAACACTATAGTTGCCGTAAAGATACATGGTACCAACACGATGGATTTCAATTTATGCTAAAGTTCACCAAAATTTAGAATTGCAACTATTTCTGAACACCTATAACTACAGCAAATCCATACACTCTGGACTTGATCGATATCAGTTATCACATTTCGCGATAATCATGACATTGTTACCAAGTACCTTTCCAGCAACCATAGTGTTGGTATCTGGTACTGACACAATAGATATAGTGTTGGTATCCTTTAGAGACTCGGTTTAAATTACATAGTGAATTGGCTTTGAAGTTTTATTGTCGAAGATCTTATATGAAGTTAGCCTTACTACTGCAGATTTACACATTCGTATAGGAGATTTCATCGTCCTATTTTCTCACATTCCTCACCCAAATATATAATGGGTAAAGGGCGTAATACCGGCTCCTACTGATGAGATGCCAGTAAGCATTAAACACATGTGCACAAGATTATACGTTTCGTTCAAGCTGTCTTGGGTTTATCCTGTTGGTTCTTCTGTTACTAGATGCGCAAAATCTAATGGACAGTTGGATATATATTAGCTCTCCGCTACAAACAGTAACTGAAATTAATTTACTGATTTATTAACTCCCCAATTTTTCAAGATAATGAGACTCCATGTTTGTAGGGTGATATAATGTCGGCATGTTTATTAAAGTGTTTAATAACTTTGGACATCGTATTTTTCAAAGAAGACTAAATGCTCAGCCGCTTTCGTGTTAAAAAAACGGAAAAGAACAATCATAGACTTTAAAGCGAACATACAAAGAAAGAAAATCTTGCAAAAATTAACCAAATCTAAGCTTCTGTGATTTTTTTTTAATAATTAGAGTTTATCTGTATATATACTAATAACTGATTGAGAAGTTCACAGAGATTAATAATAAAAAACAAATTTTATATGCCACTCGTCTTCGTTGAAATTTTTTCGAGTTTTAAAATAAATTTATTACTAATGAAATGAATATATTTATTAATACTACGAATGTATGCTTCTTGCCAACACTTAAATTCATACAAGTATGTATTAGGTTTTGCGAACCTAGTAACAAATCAGTTCAGTTGTGACCAGAAGGATAAGCCAAAGGCAGCATGAACGGAAAGTATAATCTCATGCACATTCGTTTCGTGCTTACTGGCGACTCATCAGTAGGAGCCGGTATTACGCCCTTTAACCACTATATATTTGGTCAAAGAATACCGGCTCCTACTGATGAGTCGCCAGTAAGCACGAAACGAATGTGCTTGAGATTATACTTTACGTTCATGCTGCCTTTGGTTTATCCTTCTGGTCACAACTGAACTAATTTGTTACTAGGTTCGCAACACCTAATACATACTTGCATATATATTAGGTCTCCGCAACAAGCAGCATTTAACTTAAATTCATAGTCATAAATCATACTCCATATTTTCTTAAGTTAATTATAATAAGTATGTCCTAAACTAAATTTATTTTGAAAAGTTTAAATACCACTTCACCTACACCAAAATTTTAGTCGGAGACATCTGCTTCAATTAAGCTGTTCTGTTACAATTAATGCTAAACGTCAATCAACAGATCCAATTTATTTTATTCTTAAAGAGGAGAGAGAGAGGCATCGGCCAATATTAAACCAAAGAAGTATTTTTCTCTCTTCAGTTGTGCATTTCACTGATATACCATTCGAATAAGATAGTAAATTCTGTTTCTCTAAATTAAATTCACGGAATTAAATATAAGTTGCATTTAGATTTGTTTGAATTAGCTTGCGAAATTAGTACTTTTTTAACACAGAATAAACTATTAGTATAAACAGTTTTCTTTCGTTTGCTCGAAGAAAAATCCTAAAACGTATAACATTTGTTCGAAAAAACAAAAGCACTCAGTAGACTCCATCTGTTCAAACTAAGCCGACATGAGCTATTGGTTAGAAATTTTAATTTTTTTCACGTAGATTATATACTTGTGCTTTGTTTTCTCGTTTTAAATTGAAGCCACTGCGAAGCATAACTTACAGCAAGTGAAAGTACAGAAGAAAGAAGCTTTTTTGCATCGTAACGTGCTAGTTTTGACAGTGTGTTCTCCAGCACAGAGTTAAACTTCTCATTCAGTGAATTGGCAATCTGACGTTGATAATTCTCCAAGTTGGCTTCGGTTTGATTTTGATATTGATGCTTTGTAACACAAAACAATGAATGAGAAAAAATGCAGCTCTATTTTAGTGCAAGCAATTACAAATATGGTTCAATATTTCGTTAAACATTCGACATTAGCGAGATGATAAATTAAGTGAATTGTCGTTAATTTAAATAAAAGTTTTTCGAATAACAGATGAATAAGAGTGATTGCGTTTTCACCAAACACAAGGTGAATTGCTGTCGTTTTGTTTCGTGAATATGTTTTGATGGCCAATGGCGTCCACCTTCTTCACTAAACCCATCATCACAAGTTTTAAAAAGTGAGCTAATGAAGCAAGCGCGATATTTCGTCTGGCCAGATGACTTACACCACATACTAACCTTTCACCAGATAGTAGAGGAAATATTGCGTTTGCTTCATTAGTTTGATTTTTTTTAAATTTTAATGATGGGTGTAGTTAGAAAGGTGGACGCAAATGGCCATCGAAAAATATATTCAAGAAAGAAAACTGGAATTCAGCCTGTGCTAGTGACAACGCAGATCAGATAAATTTGATAAATACAATTTCGCAATTTTTTCATTCTTTTAAGTAACATTTAAAATCGAATAAGGATGTCGTTCAATAAAACTAAAAAGGCAAATAGGTCTGCATGACTATTTGCTATTCATGCAATTCAAATACACCACACAGTAGTTAAGGAAGCAGTTATTGCATACGCAGTTGTTGATGACAAATATGTCTTAACCAGCTGCCAACCGAGTCAAGTGTGTGACAGTATTAAGAGGTGAATGTTGCATATATGCTTTGCGTGGCATTTATTGAATTTATTGCAGTTGATTCGCTTTATTCCGATCTCTGTCAGGTTCTGTGATTGAACCTAAAATTTCTAAACACAACAGTGGTCCATTCTAAAAGTAGAATTTTTGGGTTTTACGAGAAGTAAGCAAAGCATCGATTCGGTATTTATTTAAAGTACGTTATTTTGATGTCGTTTCTCAAATCCTATATATATAATTAAAATTCTTTTATCATTCATGTCGAATGCCATTTATTTCAAATTTAACATGAAGATAACAACGAATCCCAGGCTTCAAATTAATAAATCTGTATTAACTTTAGGTTGCGGATTTCTTTATGTGTCCTCCTATAGAAAATGTTATTTGAGTGCTCATTAATCAGAATTGTAGTAAATAATACCTTACTAATTAGACTACTTATAATCTTGAATTCTACAAGCAATAAAGTCTTTTGTGCCATAGTAGTCAGTTAGAATATTGGAATGTTACTATCTCTTACTGGTTTCTGTACAAATTTTCGTCCGTACAACGCTGAAAATTAATGATTTGCCAAACTTTTTCCAATTTTGCCAAATTACATTTTGCGTGTAATGGCGGAACTTAGTTCCGGAAGACTGCAGAATTGTTATTTTTAAACTGTTTTGAGCATTATACACTATTCGTTGGATGAATACATAAGAGGAGAGAAAATCTCGACCTCCTGCAGTGTTATTTCTATAAGAACATACGCTCAGTTAGGCACAATGGAAATAAATTTTCAACCATGTTTTCCATTATATGTTAGCAGATCTTTATCTATCCAAATTGTTCCTAACGCATGGGAGTATCATGTCGTGTGATCGAAGACAGCCGATCAAATTCATATGCAATCTCATTAATCCACTGGATTATTATTGGCAGGCTGTCGAGTAGGACATACATTCTCTGAAAGGAAGCAAACCAACGAAACAAACATTCCGTAATCAGATTCAACAGTAAGAGCCTATCTAGTTGTGGCTGAATATAACTGATAGGCTCAGAATTGTGATGAGTATCAATGCCTTTTTATGTCGAGCTAATAATAAGTTAAGCCAGTCAGCACAAGTAGGCTAGTTAACAGTGCTACTTTGGCGTAGCGGCTATATTCAGCTGTCTATGATGTATCAGCGCCATTAGAAAGCACAAAAACAAAATTCATTTGAAGATTATAGATTCGAAACTTGAATAAACATATAATCGATATGGTGTGGCCTTTCTGCCACCCAGACAAATGAAAAAGAAGCTTTTAAAAATAATAAACATTATTATTAAGAAGAATTCAAATCCACAACGATGTTTTAATAGACAAGCTCTCTAACTGGAACATTTAATTATTTTAAGACATTGTAAACGCCCCGGCTTCAAGTAAATGATATTGACATTCAAAACTCGGTTAAGGTGCTCTGAATAGAGATTAGTTGCTGATATAGGGGCCCTTAAGAGGGCCAGGTAATACGTTCGCTTGAGGTCTCCCGAAGTGAAGATGTCCTAGAGCCTTGGGTGGACTCTGGTTGAGTTTTGGCTCCCGTGGTTGAGCTATGATCGCGTTGTGTATGGTGTCATGCAGGTCCTGCACTCAATTGGCTCGTCTCTCTGGTATCTCGCATCTAGACGAGTAGGGATTGACAACCGGTAAAGTGCAATATGCGCTGACAGCCGATCGAGCAAATACGCGAAGCAGGTAGAATGCAAATGTCTGAAAAGCTTGCATGGTAAATTACCGTGCTTAAATAGCATGTAATGTGTGCTTGCATACTATTGGTTAAACGTCGTTTAACGTGGTTAAACGGCAATTTGCTTTTTTCTCATTGGTGCAACGTAAATAGATTTGAATTTTATTTACGCAATATGTCACCGATTGATTTGTGTCGTTACAACACTTTCCTCTCTGAAAAAAAAAGAAAAAATATTCCTCTCTGCGAGGCTAGATAAGAAATGCATGACAGAGTTCGAACCAAGTTAAGGAAAAATATGATGAACCATAAGTGCTGGGCTTAAATATGCTTGTTGGTTGCTTCAACAATGATATGATGCCAGGTAACCACTAGGAATTGCTACACAAATTGTTAGCTCTAGTGGACGGTCATAACACGTGAGGCAAAATAGAGCAGTGTAAGTTTTTGGAGCCGCAGCGTGAAGATTTCGAGGTAAATCGCCTCTGAATTTGCCAGGTTTAAGATAAAAAAACTAAGCAGGTTGGATCGTTGTCAGTGTTTGTATACGACCAAAGGAGCTAAAGTGCTCGACGTTGTGGTCATAGCATTTGTAGTGGTCTTTGTGAAATGGATAAAGTTGAGATATGCATTGAAAGTGGCCTGTACCATGATATGAAGCTGATCACTACTTAGTGTTGCTACACGAAAGCGTTAGCTCTAAGTAGCTGGTCATAACAAAATAGGCAGTGTAATGTCATGTGTGAGAAATACATTATAATGTGAAATATATATACATTAAAATCAAAGGTAATTGCATAAAAAAATGTATACGAACTTTGCCTCAGAGGTGGCATAATACCAAAGAACTGTTCAAAAATGCTACACAATTGTTAGCTAAGAACAGGTGGTTATGCCACGTGAGACAAATACTAAAATTAACGTAAAGTTTAAAAAAAAATTTTATAGTTAAATGTTAATGTTTAAAAAAAATTAATTACGCGTTATACAAAGCAGGTTGAGATTGTGGGCAGACGGAGACTGAGACGTGTGTAGAAGGTTGAACGCTCTCAGGATCAGGTGGTTCGATAAACGGTTTTAACCTGTCTATACTTACTGATGTCGGTGTAGCGCCTTGCATAATGATGAAGTATTTTGGCTGTTTTAGTAAAATCGGGTAAGGACCGCGATACTTGGGTTGTTGTGGTGCAACAGCAGTATTGTTGCGAACGAGTACTCTCTTGCAGCTGTGGAGCTGTGGGTGAACGAAGACTGGATGAGGCGTGTGTCTCAGCTGCTGTTCGGACATGTTACCGAAATGAAGTCGAAGGCGGGTAGCTTCGTTTTGTGGGTCATCTTATGCCGGTAGTAGACGTGGGAGCTGACTAGGCAGGCGTAGATCCATGCCATACAAGAGTTGTGACGCAGACGTTTTAATGGACTCACGAGTACGGGAACGCATGACAAGCAGAACTAAAGGTAGTGCATCGACCCAGTTGCCATTAATGGACGGGGATGCTAAAGCTGCTTTGAGTTCCCTATGCATTCTCTCTACCATGCCATTAGCTTGGGGATGGTAAGCAGTCGTCTGGCGTAAGATGCATCCCATGTACCGCAAGGTAGTTTTGAAACGATCAGATGAGAAGCAAGTGCCTCTGTCCGTGATGACCTCATTGGGAACACCGTAATTGGATATCCATGCTGAGATAAAACCGTTAGTTACTTCGTCTGCAGAAATGGTGCCAAGAGGTAATGCCGCAGGCCACCGTGTAAATCTATCGATCATGGTTAGAAGGTAGCTGAAACCTTGAACC